>RQTK01000453.1:248215-264252 GCA_003991915.1 Elysia chlorotica
TCATTATCTATCTATCTATCTATCTATCTATCTATCTATCTATCTATCTATCTATCTATCTATCTATCTATCTATCTATCTATCTATCTATCTATCTATCTATCTATCTATCTATCTATCTATCTATCTATCTATCTATCTATCTATCTATCTATCTATCTATATTATCTATCGATCTATCTATTTATCTATCTATTATTTTCCTATAAAAGCACGCTGAAACAATTAATGGAGGGACAATGTTACATTATATTTAAATTATATTTTCCGCTATCTGCCACAAATAGCGTTGGCACATTAAAAACTTAACTTGCAAACATTTTGTTCTTGGTTTTTTGTAAGAGTGCACTTTTAAAGTTTGTGATTTTTCTCCCGCTGACCAATTGAAAATAATGGTGAAAGATAAATTGCGTCCTGAGTGAGTAATAACTATATTGTTTTGGGTTGAGTTTTTTATGGTTTGTTTGTTGTTGCTTTTGGTGTTGTTGTTTTTTTTTTTTCGTTAATTCCTGGGGACTCAAAGATGTCCGTGGTTCGAACCCTAGCAATTTTGCTACCTACTGGTTGGGTCGGTGTCAGTTCAATGTAACCGGTTGAGACAGGAGTCATGGTATCTCCGCCTGTCTCTTTTGTGGCAGCACATAACAATTGTCAGACGTCAGTGTTGGGGCCTGTCCACGACATAGCCTGTAATAGTGCTTATGTTGGACGTTATACCGACTCAACAACTACTTAACTACTACAGCATGCAATATAGCTTAGTTAACATTGACTAGTCTGCTCTATTTATATAACAACGACAATACTATGATCGTCATCCCCTTCCCTTACAGGCAAATATTCACACATCTCAGTCACGATTACAATTATTTTAAAAACCTGGACAATATCCTAAGAGTCCATGACGTTCATAATGATCATCTTTTAAAGTACATAATTTTTCAATTACCGGAATTCCCCACAATTATAGGGCTCATTACTGAGTGCGAAATCAAGGTTTTTAACCATGCGATACTAATAGCCCTTAGTTACACTTATATCTTAAAATGACAAGAGCCTCTATGATGCGAAGTCTTCCTTCCACTCTTAAAAAAGCTGAATCGATTTGTACCAAAGGTTAATAATTAAACGTTGAAGAAAAAATAGTTTCCCGACAGTTTTAGAGTCATCCCTGTTTTTTTCCTTCTAACTATCCTGCCAGAATAGAAGCTATTGATCGTCGCTGAAAGGGAAACTGGACAAATCGTGTTTCATTATCGCCAGAACATTGTCTGAAACACTCTGAGGCCAGGTAAAACTCGAATGTTAAAAGCAATAAAGTCTGTGTGAGCAGGTTCTTCAGACCCCTAAGATTCGCTTGCGACACAAAAGCGTGTTGCGGGTATTAGACCAGGAGTCTTCGGTCTCTCGAGATGTCCATCAATAAACAGTAATGGCTTCCTTACAGCGCATGTTGAGTGGAACCGCGCGCCCACACTGCTTCAATGGGTTTCTGGATCTGTCTGTTGGTCGGGAGTCTCTTCAGCGTCTTAGGGAGCTGGAACAATAACAGTCCTGGTTCTTGTAGGTACTATGATTTCATGGTATCCTCCCGTACTTTCACTTTCATTTGTTACCATAGGTTTCTCAATGTAATAATGTTAGATGAATTAATTTCAAAGATCAACATATTATAACTGATCATAGTTTCTAACTCAGACGGTGTATTATTTTTATCTTTCCAATTGTACTCCTTACTGTTATCATAATGTTCCGTGCCTTTCTCTTCCTTCCTATCTATCTCCTACGTATCCATGTATCACAGTACTATCATTGCTTTCTTGTTGTGGCCCTTGTTTCTTTTCTTCCTTTATTATTGATTACGAATCGAAAGGAAAAAATGCCTTGAGGAAATGTAAATTCGTTTTCGCATCAAACGTTACAACTACAAGACTATGATTATAATTATCGTAATTATGTTTTTCTAAATGTTTTGTTAAAATATCTTTCTTTTTTTTTCCCTGCTAACCCCAATTGGTTCTAAACAGACTGACCACACTCTACCTTCTCTCAAACTGCCTTCCTCTTTCTTTCTTTCTTTCTTTCCCTTCCTCTTGATGTCTGTCTATCAGTTTTGGAGGTCACCCTCCAAGCTACGGCTCGCCAAACTAATGAGGTCTTTTTAAGCCAAAGGGCAAACTTTGTATCGTTTTCAGGGCCTTGTGGTGAGGACAAAGCCCTCCCGCAAAAACACACAATGTTTCATGCGATCTGCCCATGACACTTCGCGGCTTGTAACATTAAACTGTGCCCTCTAGAGGACCCTCCCGAAATCTAGAGCCACCCTTGCTCCTCTTCACATGTTCCTCTCTTATACTCTTTTCAACATCCCCCTCTCGTTATGGCCCGCTCTCCTGTCCATAATACAGGAGCAGTAAGCACACAGAGTTGGCCTAGTGGAGATCTTGTAAGTCTTTAAAAACGTTTACTTACTGGGGCAATTTCAGAGCTGGTCAAAAGGTCTAACGTTAACGACAAATCGGTTCACTCGAGGTGTAAGCACTACGTTTGCTTCAAATTTGAACACACACCCGATAAAACCTACAGAAATGACGAGAAGAGGGTAAACTTTGCAGCTTGTCAAATTAAAAGATCGCCGTGTGGTATTTCAGCGAAAGGCTAGAAAACTTCGCTTTATAGAAAGCCGCGTTACATACATGTTATGCTGACATTATCCGAAAACGTTACAGGGAGAATCACAAACCCAAGTTTTGACAATCGTTTATGTCGATTTAATCTCGAAGATACGATTTGTATAGTTGGAAAGGACTGTATGAAAGCAATAAAGGAAAGCAAGCCTTCTATAATAAGATTTTACAAACATATTAATGGCTTAAAACCCGATTATAAATAAGGCTGTTATTGAAACAGAATGATGTGAGAGAAACCGCAACGCTCAAGTAGTCCTGTGAAAGCGAAGGTTTGTTACAAAAACCAACAGAGTGACACCTTGGAGTGGTTTCGGGTGGCAAGCCGTCCATGACGCTCTACAGGAATCAAGATGGTCTTCTTCGCGTGTGGTTTACTCGCTCCACCGTAGGTCCACACTCCACGCGGCCGCGCGAGATGGCAAGCGCTGGGAAACAGGGAAACGCCTCTGTCGGCAGGCTACTGAGGCTAGGCTGGGGGCCTCAACTCGGCACACAAACCTGGGGAAGGTCGCTCGCCACAGTTTCGATGTTAGCTTAGGAAAACACTTCCAGATGAAAACCTTTTTAATAGTACTCCGATTAGATTAAGATGATGCGCGGAATTTCACCAGCAGCAGCATCGCATGATGGTAATATTGCTGGTAGTCTGAGAGACTGTACTGCTTCGAATACAAGTGACTGCTAGTACTTTAGACGTGGTAAGAGGTGTGCTTGCTTGCCTCGAAATAAAAGTCAAGAGATGTCAGGCAATTCAAAGAGAAAGAATGGAATTTGGAGAACATGAAAGTACTGAGGATACCTACATAGGATTTCAAAATTTAAATCAATAAAGAAAATAGGTTTTATCGAGACAAAGAGTATTTACCTTTAACCTTTTTTTTAATTTCAGAAAATATCAGATTGTGGATTCAGTGGTCAAGACAGATCTTTCTTATAATCATGTTATGCATCTTTAAAACTTTTCGCTCATCTTATTCCTTTTTTTTTTACCAGTTAAGAAAATGTGTTCTTAGAGTTCAGAAGTGAGCTTAAAATCATAATACAAAAAAGGCTGTACATGTAATTGATTTTATCTGACTGTGCAGATTTGTGGTTTGGGCCTGGAATGCAGTGTTTTGCAGTATTAATGGCACACGAGCCCCGAACAATAAGCCTCAAACTTGATAGGGCTTTAAAATCTTATGTAATAAATAAATTTATAATGTTTACGATGGGAAAAAGAGTCGGAGTAATTTATTTATTCAACGTTGTTTGACCTGCTCATTTTAGTCCTTAAATTGATATAAATTATATCGGTTTTAATTCTGTACAATGCAGTAAATTACATATGAAACTATTAAACAAGAAAATTAAAACACTAGATCATTATATGGCCACTACGTACAATCTTAATCACAGATAGAGCTAGTTATTACTGATGTTTGTTTTATTTGCTGTATTGACAGAGATATTTATTACTGGTGATTTTATATTAGCTGTATAAACAGACATAGTTAATACTGATGTTTTTTTATTAGCTGTATTCCATTTTTACAATAGTGTCTATCCAAATAATTCATAAGTAATTTTGAACTAGTCTAGAGATTGTACTAAAAGATTGCGAAAAATCGACTTTACTCAACTGACATTAACCTTCATCTTTAAACCATTGATTAAAAAAAATTTTTTTTTAAATTAAATACTTTTCTGACTCCATGGGAAATGAAACCCGTTGTATAGAAGCATGATTCCGGTAAGGCATCGCGTTATTTAACATCTTGGACCGTCCTGTCGATTGACTTCATGCCCCAAAGAGACAGTGCGGAGATATCAGGGCTGGTATGAAAAAAAAACCGAAGTACCAATCTACTCTGGGCATTCAGTGCCATTGTTCAATTGTGTCCTGAAGTTAGGGCTAATTCCGCTAACAGCCAACATCAAATTTTGAATCTAACTCGCCAACTTTTCTTGTAAGAGTTTAGTCAGAGGAATCATTCCTGACACTTGTCTCAATTGGTAGAGCATTGGTCTCAAAATTGGGAGGCCCTCGGTTCGAAACCCATGAAATGTGAATAATCTTCACGATCATTTTATCTTTCCAATTACATCTATTTCGTCTCCTGGTACGTGTCTTTAAAAAGTACATTTATAAATTATTATTATTATTATTATTATTCTCTCCCTCTCTCCTTACATAATAAGTGCAAATATGCTACGGAACAATGACATTAAACGAAAGCCATCTCTAGTTCTATGCATGTTAGCCAGGTATATTGTCCAAATCTAATCACTTGTAACCAAATTATCTATTATCTAAAATCGAGCCATCTCAAAATCTTGCAACCTGAAAATATTTTCTTCAGATCTACCTGTCTAGTCCTGCAGTCGTATTAAACTGTGATCACAGCATATCAAATCATTTCAGATCGATTGATTTCAGATCGTACACCTAAAATCTTACCATAAAAAACTATTACTGATCAAGTCAAATCCTGCTCTATCTATCTATCTTTCTCTCTCTCTCTCTCTCTCTCTCTCTCTCTCTCTCCCTCTCTCTCTCTTATAGTGTATTGTACCAATTAAAAAAAAAAGATCTTCACTTAAAGCAACCTCGTTGTCAGTTTTTTATGAAAATTACAAGAGTGAAAACAGCTAAGATTATATAATAAGTGTAAATATGCTGCGGAACAATGACTTTAAACGAAAGCCATCTCTAGTTCTATGCATGTTTGCCGAGTAAATTGCCCCAATCTAATCACTTGTAACTAAATTACCTAGTATGTAAAATCCAACTAGATCTACCTGTCTTGTCCTGTTGTCGTATTCAACTGTGATCACAGCATATCTAATCATTTCGGATCGATTGATTTCAGATCTTACACCTAAAATCTCACCACCAAACAACTGCTCAAGTCAAATCTTATTGCCTCAAAATATTGCCCGATGCAGATTATAACCACATTAACCCTAATCATTTTAGACTTAATTACTGTAGACATAATTACATCAGATGCAACCACATGCTTAATCCCCTCAAACCCAACCACATCAGAATAAAATCAACTACCTCATTACTACGTCAAACTATATAATTAGAAAAAGTAACCGCGTCAGATCTAATAATATTCGAATATCTTATAATGATATCATATTTAGCCATATCTGATTTTAATAACCTAAAAACCGATCCAGTCTCATCTTGTTGCATTTGATAAAACCAGCACAGTTAAGACCAGCCTCGATGTATAATGTGGACCTCATCCATACAGATCTAGACACATCAGAACAAATCATCCCAAAATCTAACAAACATCGATTTAGATCTAGATCTAGCTACATATATATCATACAAACCCACATCAAAAAGATCAATTTAAAACTAAGCATCGATAAGCATGACTTAAACATCAAAGCTCAAAATATAAACCTGGGATGAGCCTTTATTTATTTATTTATTTATTTATTTACTTTTTTTTTAATTTTATTTATTTATTTATTTATTTATTTATTTATTTCAAATCTTATGTAATAAATAAATTTATAATGTTTACGATTGGAAAGCAATGTTTAGCTCAAAGAGAGGGAGTAATTTATTTATTCAACGTTGTTTGACCTGCTCATTTTAGTCCTTAAATTGATATAAATTATATCGGTTTTAATTCTGTACAATGCAGTAAATTACATATGAAACTATTAAACAAGAAAATTAAAACACTAGATCATTATATGGCCACTACGTACAATCTTAATCATAGATAGAGCTAGTTATTACTGATGTTTGTTTTATTTGCTGTATTGACAGAGATATTTATTACTGGTGATTTTATATTAGCTGTATAAACAGACATAGTTAATACTGATGGGTTTTTTTATTAGCTGTATTCCATTTTTACAATATTGTCTATCCAAATAATTAATAAGTAATTTTGAACTAGTCTAGAGATTGTACTAAAAGATAGCGAAAAATCGACTCTACTCAACTGACATTAACCTTCATCTTTAAACCATTGATTAAAAAAAAATTATTTTTAATTAAATACTTTTCTGACTCCACGGGAAATGAAACCCGTTGTATAGAAGCATGATTCCGGTAAGGCATCGCGTTATTTAACAGCTTTGGACCGTTGTGTCGCATGACTGAATTCTGACAATTTTACTTCATGCCCCAAAGAGACAGTGCGGAGATATCAGGGCTAGTATGAAAAAAAACCGAAGTACCAATGTACTCTGGACATTCAGTGCCATTGTTCAATTGTGTCCTGAAGTTAGGGCTAATTCCGCTAACAGCCGACATCAAATTTTGAATCTAACTCGCCAACTTTTCTTGTAAGAGTTTAGTCAGAGAATTCATGTCTCAATTGGTAGAGCATTGGTGTCAAAATTGGGAGGCCCTCGGTTTGAAACCCATGAAATGTTAATAAACTTCACCATCATTTTATCTTTCCAATTACATCTATTTCGTCTCCTGGTACGTGTCTTTAAAAAGTACATTTATAAATTATTATTATTATTATTATTACTCTCTCTCTCTCTCTCTCTCTCTCTCTCTCTCTCTCTCTCTCTCTCTCTCTCTCTCTCTCTTTGCTTACATAATAAGTGCAAATATGCTACGGAACAATGACATTAAACGAAAGCCATCTCTAGTTCTATGCATGTTAGCCAGGTATATTGTCCAAATCTAATCACTTGTAACCAAATTATCTATTATCTAAAATCGAGCCATCTCAAAATCTTGCAACCTGAAAATATTTTCTTCAGATCTACCTGTCTAGTCCTGCAGTCGTATTAAACTGTGATCACAGCATATCAAATCATTTCAGATCGATTGATTTCAGATCGTACACCTAAAATCTTACCATAAAAAACTATTACTGATCAAGTCAAATCCTGTCACCTCAGTATCTTATCCGAGTCAGATTAACATTAGCAACCAGTCATTTTAAGACAAACTACAGGCAAAGAAAGATAACCCATGAATTTCTATCAACGGTCCTTTCATACTCAAAGGAAAAAAAGATACCTGTACGTCAATTAATTGTAATCTGTAAAAACAATTTTCTTAAAATTTTTCTCTACCTCTCTCTCACTCTCTCATCTCTTGTCTTTCACTCTCTCTCACTTTCTTTCACTCTCTCTCTCTCTCTCTCTCTCTCTCTCCCCCCCTCTTCTCTACCTGTCTGTCTCTCCCTCCCCACCTCTCTCGCTCCTTTCTACCCGCCTCTCCCTCCCCTTTCTCTCTTCTCTATCTGTCTTGTCTGTCTGTCTCTCTGTCCCTTTCTCTCTCCCTCTCGATCTATCTCGTTCGGTCACACGCTCTTGTTGACTCTTTCCCTTTCTCCTCCCCTTTCTCCTTTCTCTCTCGATCTTTCGTTATTTCTCTCTTTCAGTCTTTTCCTCTCTCACTTTTAACATGATATATCTCTATCTAACTCACTCTCTTTTCATATGTCATGTCTTTCTCTTTCTCCCTCTTCATTAATTTATTTCACTCTATTTTTTTCTCTTCATTGTGTGTGTATTTCTCTTTTTCTCTATCTGCAAAGAGAGTAAAATCTTTCTATACATTATTGGTCGTTTTATTTAATTTTTTTAGCCTGCAGCTCTATATCTCCTTTGCATGCATTCATATAACAAATGCCTCCCCAACACTAATTATATATCCCAAGTTTACTTATTCAATCGTTTATAATAAAATAAAAAAATAATTCAATTAATAACGACAGACTTGTTTGAAAAATCGAGAGCTTTTTGATACAATTTTAAAATTTAGACATTATTGTCTTAAGGTGTGCTAAAACTATTATTATTGTTAATTTCATTATCATTATTATTATTATATATTTACTTATTTATTTGTTTATTGGAGGGGAGGGAGAGGGGCGTGGTATCTGCTAGTTAATTAATATATGTCATATTGGGGTGTTTTAGGAATTAGACAGGACATTCATTTTAAGACAAACTACAGGCAAAGAAAGATAATCCATGAATTTTTACCAACGGCCTTTTCATACTCAAAGAGAAACAAAGATACATGAACGTCAATTAATTGTCTCTGTAGAAACAATTTCATTGAAATCTTTCTGTCTCTCTCGCTCTCTTTATCTCTATCTAACTCTCCGTCTGTACTTTTCTCTAACTTTCTCTCCTTTTTCAATTCTCTTCCCTCTCTCTCATTCCCTCACTCTCTTTCTCACTCTCTTTCACTCTCTCTTTCTCACTCTCTCTCACTCTTTCTCCTCTATCATCTCTCACTCTATATCACTCTCTCTCTCACTAGCTCAATCTCTCTCTCGCTCTCTCTCTCTCCGTCTTGGGGCCCGTCCACAATATAGCCTATAGTGCTGCTGTTGGACGTTAAACCAACCCAACCAACCAACCAACCATAAGGATTCAGGGCGTTAACATGAAAATAAATAGAGGACAATTAAAATTTTAGAACTTTGTGATGCTATGTAGAAATCTTGAAAACCTATGCAGAACGTTAAAATCCTTCCGTTATGTATAAGGAAAAAGCCAAAGATAATAATGGTCATGTTTTAAGTAAAGAACGACAAATAGGTGTGATGTTCTTTTCAACACTAAAATGTATAGTTATTTCCCTTGCTATGTTTTACCTTCACCCGTGTAAAAGGTTTATGACTAACGCACAAATTTGCTGCTGTTTGAGACGATGTCATTGTCATGTGACCAGATGATCTCTCTCCCGCCCCTTCTTTCTCTCTCTCTCTCTCTCTCTCTCTCTCTCTCTTTCTCTCTATCTATCTCAATCTTTCTCGTATAGACACTCGCTCTTGTCTCTTTCACTTTCTCTTCCCCTCTCTCCTTTTTCTTTCGTTCTCTCGTTATTTCTCTCTTTCAATCTTTGTATCTTTCTTTTTTCCTCTCTCTATTTTTACCTGAAATATCTCTATCTATCTCACTCCCTTTTTATATGTCATGTCTTTTTGTCTCTTCCTCTCTCTCTGTCTTTCTCTTTCTCCCTCTTCTTCTATTTCTTTCACTCTTTTTTTTCTCTTTATTTTGTGTGTATTTTTCTTTTTTTTTCTATCTGCAAAGAGAGTAAAATCTTTCTACACACATCTGTCGTTTTATTTTATTGTATAGCCTACAGCACTATGTCTCACAGTTACACGCTTTTATCCCTCCATGTTCATAAGCATCCTCAAATGCTACTACTACTATAAAAAATAATGTTAAATCAGGAAATATTCTAACTCTGCATTAAAATTAAAACAAGAAAGTGGTGTCTGTTCAGCCCGCAGTATTGTAACTCAAGGGAACTAATCCTTTTTTAACAGCGGTGCGCTTTATTAACAAAGAACTCCCATGCAGGATTAGTTGTCGAGGGTTTGTAGTGAAACAAAAAGTATCTTTTAAATTAGGACAAAAGTAAAAGAAATTTCTCGTAGTCACTAGATAACACACCTCCCCCCCCCTTTTTCTTATTATTTTTTTGACGATGATTATAAGGATTAAGGGTGAACATGATAATAAATAGAGGACAATTCAAGTGTTAGAACTTTGAGATGCTATGTAGAAATCTTAAAAACCTATGCAGAACTTTAAAATCATTCAGTTGTATATAACGAAAAAGGCAAAGATGATAAATGACATGTTTTAAGTAAAGAACGACAAATCAGTGTGATGTTCTTTTCATTACTAAAATATACGGTTATTTCCCTTGCTATGTTTTACCTTCACCTGTGTAAAAGGTTTATGATCAACGCACAAACTTGCTGCTGTTTGAGTCGATGTCAGTGTGATGTGATCAGCTGAAGAAGAGTCTCGATATTCCTTCTCTCTCCCGCCCCCTCTTTCTCTTTCTCTCTCTCTCTCTCTCTCTCTCTCTCTCTCTCTCTCTCTCTCTCTCTCTCTCTCTCTCTCTCTCTCTCTCTCTCTCTCTCTCTCTCTCTCTCTCTCTTTCTCTCTCTCTCTCTCTGTATATATAGAGATAGATATTAACATTTCAGACGTTCGTCTTGGGACCCACCCGAGATAAAGCCTAACTGCAGTATACTATACTTGTTTCGATAACCTTCTGTTTTCAATTTCTAAAAGAAAGATCAATAAAATCGAGAAATGCCATAAACAGCCGATACGAATTTTCAATAAAAATGAGAACCCAAGAAACCAAAAGAGTCAAAGTAAAACACGGTGTAAAAATATAACGGTACAGACGATCTTTTGTTCCAATAACCGTCAGACCAACTTAAAAAAATTATTGTATTATCTTCGATATTCTGTCTTTTTTTTATTCGACTTGTATTTTACTTCATTGTGCGTGCCTCTGTTTATGAGTGTGTGTTTGTAGACGTGTATTTGTATATTTCACGGCATCCGTGTAAACGTTGATCTTACTTGATATACACACGAACAAAAATGTTGGTAAGAATGTTGTTGTACAGACTTACTGTTTCTACAGGTCCAGTCGGTGCCATGATAGCCTGACCAGATTAGATATTAGTTCCTAGCTCTTCGTGGCTGAACGTAATATTTTCAGATGTTAGTCTCGGAACTCATCCGTGATATAAATATACTATTTTCCGATGTTTTGTATTTAAATAAACAACCTATCAGCCACTTTTCGAGATATTATTACCCTTAAAACTGACTTTTATATGTGTAATGGTGTTATTTTTAAACCATTCTTCTGCATAAGAAGCCGATGTTCTACCCCAGAGCTACCGCGCTCCCCAGAATATTAGAGAAAAAAATCTAACCTCATAATTAGCGGTTTGTTATTTATTTATTGATCTCTATAGAGGGAGGGAGCGAATTCTCTCCCGAACGTCTCCTAGGTTCCCCTGGGGGATCCTATACGGCGACAGGGTTAATTATTGAGATTGCATATTTTAAATATATTTGATTGGTCTCGTGAATGTTACAATAACGTGCCATGTAATGCCTACCGAGGTGTTACCAAGGATAATTGATCATTTCTACATCTTTGGTGTTAACAGTGCGGTAGAGCAGATAATCCAATGTTGCTTTTAAGGATAATGAAGATAATACAGTATTAACACGACAGTAGACATAGAACACACAAAAAGTTTTAGAATTTTGTTATGCTAAGTACAAATCGGAAAAATGTATGTACAAGTTCAAAATTATTTTTATATGAAAAAAAGCAAAGGATAATGAAGATTTGTTAGGGGCGACAATTTTTTTTAATTTTTATAATCCCAAATAATGTGGTTATGTCTCTTGCAATATTTTACATCTTCATCGTCGTTAAAGATTCGATGATTTACAATTGGTACATGTATCAGTAAAATGGTAACCTGGCTGAACCAAGCATTTTATTATTATTATTATTATTATTATTATTATTATTATTATTATTATTATTATTATCCTGATTGCATGGACGGGGATTGAAGCCATACCTTCTAAAATTTCGCATTGTTTTATTTATTAAGTTTTTGGGGCTGATTTAGAGATTTGCCTGGATCAGACAAAAAAATTGCTTTTCCTCGCCTTTACGCATTCTAATTGTTTGTGAAATAAAGATATGCGCCGCAAACAAATTTTTTATGTCCCTGTTTGGGTCTGTGTCAGCATAATTATAGTATTGCCAGATGTTAGTTTCGGGACCCGTGCGCGATGTGTTCTGGTTGCTAACGTTAAACGTATCAGTCCCCCGGACAAGCACTCAGTGAAGGTGATTATAAAATCGTACTAGCAGTGACAAAGATGGTGGGGGTAATATTACTTTTCAAGAGGTTGGGGGAAATCAAAAGCCTTAACAGCCTTAACATAATAATAAACAGAGAAAAATCCAGAACTGAGAAACCTAGTTATAATTTTCTTCGAAAAGTTATTTGCTTGTTTGAATCATCTGACCAGTACCGTTGTTTATTGCTATGAAGGCGAAAACAAAATAATGTTATCACTATTAAAAACTATGAAATCTCTAGAAGTTTTTTTTACGCTAAATTACTGTCACATCCGCGTTCTGTGTTAACAAATGTGAATGGTAACTTCTTAATTTCATTTTATTTTAATGCTTCAAAAACAGCTTCATTCAATCGCACACAGATATAATAACACATTTTACCAGAACTATTGCTTTATTGACACCAAATCATAATATGTTCCTCACAATTTTTTATTCCTACATCAAATACAGCCTTTCGGGCCCATTTTTCCTTTCTTTTTTCAAATGAAAAAGTAAACCTTCCAAAAGATGTAAACCTTCCAAATAATTACGAAATGGAATAATTGACAGTAAGGACTCCTAGCAATACATTTCCTCACCGTTTATTTCTAAAAATAATAATAATAAAGATCTAGATCTCAATCTAAAAAACAGTTCGTTACAAATTCCTAGACACCACACCCAGGATTTGAGTTGAAAAGAAACATAAAAAATCGTACTATAGACACACGTTTTTATTAGGTTTCTCAAGTTCTTAATCTTTGATGAAATCTCCCTGTCACATTAGTCACTCTCTCAACCTTCATGTGAAGCCACAATGCGAGTCATTAAGTACAAAGTCATGGTTAACCTTTGTAAATAGATGTAGTGTAACAGAAAAATGCTTTGGATCAACATACATTCTGCTCACTGACTGTCTTGTGTGATATTCGCTTTGCATGGCTTCAATCAAAGGTGTACAGAGTGAAATGAAAAGATTGAAAACAGAAAGGTCAAAAAAAAAAAAAAAAAAAATTGTTATGCATGTTTCGCAATCTATACGACAATAACAAAATGACCAAAAACTTGGCCACCCAGTCACGCGGCTCCCTATACAAACAGTATTTGTAGTTCTCTATTCAAATAAAAGGGGAGGGCGGTGGCCCTGGGGTAGAACATCGGCTTCTGACGCAAAAAGTACGGGCTCGAGCCCTGGCGATTGCGCGCCCTACTGGGGGGTCGGTGTCAGTTTAATGTGAGCGGCTGAGACAGGAGTCATGGTATCCCAGCCCTGTAATGTGTGATACAATTGTCAGACATCAGTCTTGGGGCCTGTTCACAATATAGCCTATATAGTGCTGATGTGGACGTTAAACCAACTCAACAACATCAACAACACTCTTTTCGTGTAATTTCTTGGCCAATCTTTCAGTGGTTTTATGAATCATTCTTATGTTAAAAATGTGCCTATTGAAAAAAAAAAAAACTTTCATTGGTCATTAATGATAATTCTGGCTCAAAAATAAATCTTTCGATAGAGTTTTATGAGGAAATAAACAGTAAATGAAATAGAATAACAACCCAAAAACAAGGACACCGTGAAGTAAATGTCTATTCGGACTACATTAATACAACATTCTCTAATGACCTGTCCACCCCGCACGATAACACGATAACAGAAAAACAGCTACGGGGCGCGGTACTTACACCAAAACAGGGGATCCCCAGCTTAGTTCACAGCTACCAACCCTCGTGGCAGCCATCACAGGGCATATCTATAACACAAAACACTGTAAGAAAATGCCAGTAACTACAGTTTTGTGCGTTAGGTTGGCCCCTGTCTAAGTGTGGCCAGCATGTACTAGCAGTGTTTTGGTTAAAGATCCTGGTTGTTTGTCCCGGGCGGAGCAGGTCACCGTCTGGGGCTCGCCGTTCTGTCGGTGCCACAGGCTTAGCTCACGCCCTCCTTGTGGAAATCCCCGAATCGTGCCTGCAAACATCAAACTTTATCGGTTCGATCTTGATACAGGGACCTGATAGGACAGTCGCAGGCGTGTGAAAAAGGGAAGGACCTAGAAAACGCCAGGTCCTGATCTAACTTGGTCAGGCTAAAATGGAAGAATCGTAGGGTTGGAGTTTAAACGAGGGTACAAGGTAGAAGCTAAATTATTATTATTATGAGTATAATTATAATAATTAAAATAGAAATGATAATAGAACTAATGATATTATTGTTGTGTTTTAATCTGTAACAGACATTAATCTCTTTTGATAAACGCCTCTTTATACTAATACTATCCTTAAAAAAATCATATTTACACATAATTTTAGATGCTACCTTGTACCCTCTTTTAAACTCCAACCCTACGATTATTCTATTTTAGCTTGACCAAGTTAGATCAGGGCCTGGCGTTTCTAGGTCCTTCCCTTTTTCACACGCCTGCGACTGTCCTATCAGGTCCCTTGATCAAGATCGAACCGATAAAGTTTGATGTTTGCAGGCACGATTCGGGGATAATAATAATAATAATAATAATGGATAATTATTGCGACAATAAAAGTACTGTCCCAATACTGATGACAAGAAAATAACAACCACACATGACAACAACCAAAATAATAATAACGCTAATAATAAAACGAACAATATTAATTTGTCAACAATTTTTTTATGTAATAAAAGCGGACAAACAGAGAAGGGCGTTAAATTAAAGAATATGTAAGACCTGGGGTTCCCAAGATCAGATCAGTCCGTGTGACAGTGCCAGGAGGCGGCGCGACCTGTTTCCGGCAGCTATCAGTGACTGGCATCAGATTCGCTCCAGCGGATATGCGTCACCCCAGAGCCAGGCCGCCAGATCAGAGCGCTGGTGTCACGTGGTGTTAGCGCGGCGATTGTGGACCATCACAATATTGTGACTAGCTTTGCGTCACATGATCTAATTATAACCGAATTCAGGTACCTGAACATTAATTTGGGAGACTGGAGATTGAAAACGTATGTGTTCGCTGGAAAGAACATCGGTCCAACAAACCATATTAAAAAAAAAAAAACTGGATCTTAATAAACAGCTCTCTCAAATAGTTGGAAAATGGATAAAATATAATATAAATATAAGATGAATACTTATGAAAACAGTTTTGCGAGGGAAAATGGAAGACTCAAAGAAAAAGGTCAACCGCATTCTCAATGAATCGAGACAATCAAGAAAAGCACACGACCCACAGCAATATCCCTCTATAGACATCATGAGGATAAACAATTTACCCGGACATCGCCGTCCGTTGTCAGCAGCTACTGTACTGCCATAGGCGGGGGCACTGACAGGTAGCGGGTCACGTCAGTTAGATAGCTCGAAAAATCATTTTGGGTGACAGGGGCACCGTTTGAGATTTGAACCACAGACATTTGGTTCTCAGTCCAAAGCCCTAACTGAATGTACCACTACCGAAGGGGCAGTGGCAGAGTGTCTAAATGATTGGCGCCGGAAGATCAGTTGGGAACTCGCTGGGCGTAATAAAAAATTAGGCTCTCCAATTACTGTAGAGGCTTTAAAACACAGGGCTAGATCTAGCTCTAAGATAGCGCTAAAGTGTTCTCTGGTATTTGTCTGCCTGCTTAATACAAACGCCTTCGCTTTCTCTTTGAGTTCCTCTCAAAATGTATACACGCGTCTTGCAAGTCTGTCTGTCCCTCTCTCTCTCTCTCTCTCTCTCTCTCTTTTGCTCTT
>RQTK01000453.1:264275-292461 GCA_003991915.1 Elysia chlorotica
TCTATCTATCTATCTATCTATCTATCTATCTATCTATCTATCTATCTATCTATCTATCTATCTATCTATCTATCTATCTATCTATCTATCTATCTATCTATCTATCTATCTATCTATCTATCTATCTATCTATCTATCTCTTTTTCTTTTTCCACTCTCTCCCTCTCTGTCACTTCCCAAAATAGCAGGCAAAGTCACCGAGTTGACTGAAGAGAACACATTTTGGCACAACAAGAGTAATAGTGATCTATCTATTTTAAATTACTATCATAGTTAGGACAGGATAATACACAGTAAATATTTTACGTTCGGACTACAAGCCTACTAGACTAAGAATGTAAACTGTTCTAACTGTATCTAAAAATAATGTTAATTATTTAAATCACTTTGGTTGTAAATGCAAATTTTTGTTTAATTCGGTGACCCAGCCTGGCATCCTTGGGGCTGAAGCGTCAATTCGGGAAATTGACGTCACCAATCAGTCCAAAAGGCGTTCTCTTTACACATTCAGTCTGCGCCTTCGCTCTGTTTTAGGTCTAAAGATAGATTTTTATTATACAGTAAGTGCGAAATTATCGCTCACGGGAGTGTTACCCTGGCTCAGATTAATTGGACCTGTGCTGGGACTTGAGCTATTTTCATTACCGACGTTTTGAAATGGTGTTATGGTGTCACTTGGAGGTCGATTTGGAGTTATTAGTGGAGGAGGCGTTAGCCGTGGGGCCTCTGCAGGGGTTATTAGCTGTGGTACATGCACAATGAGCGGCGTGAGGCGAAATACAGGTCTATAGAGATAGCAGGGAAGTAGGTTAAGGCGGCGGTATAATCATGTACATGTGCATTATAAAACGGAGAGACAGAGAGATAGAGAGAGAAAGAGAAGTGATGGACCAATAAAACAGGAAAGTGAGACAAACATGTGAAATAATAGATAGACATGCAAAGAGAAAGTGACCTTTTGGGAAGAGAAAGAGAGAGAGAGAGAGAGAGAGAGAGAGAGAGAGAGAGAGAGACAGAGAGAGAACAGACAGACAGACAGACAGACAGACAGACAGACAGACAGACAGACAGACAGACAGACAGACAGAGAGAAGAGAGAGAGAGAGAGAAAGAGAGAGAGACAGAGAGAGGGACAGAGAGAGAGACAGACAGACAGACAGACAGACAGACAAAGACAGAGACAGACAGACAGACATAAACAGACAGAGACAGAGAGACTAACAGACAGACAGATAAAGACAACGTCCTGGTTTTCATAATAATATTATGTTCAACGTAATGTCTAAATTAATGTTTTAAACTAACTAAACGACGTATTCATGTCCAGAGAAATTCCAACAATTTTAAAACTAAGAGCAATAAACATTTATGTATTCTCCTACTGCTATACGGCGGCGCAACAAAGAATCAGTTTAAAAACTAGAAGTTTTCGAGGTGTGAGTATTCCGACAGCAAGCAGGTAGAATAAGTTACAAAAACATAAAAGAAACGAAGAAGTCTTGAGAAAACACAGTGTTAAAGAGAATTAATAGAAAGCAAAATGTGACATCACAAACTGTCTTATTTTTGCCATATGGCAAGGCATGACAGCCTCGCCCTGACAGTCCCAAAAGGCATGATGGAGGGAAGAGGAATAAAAGGCAGATCCAACAGGAAGTGGAACGACGACATAAAACAATGGACAGAGACCCAGCTACATGTGAACCTCAGACTAATGCAAGATCGTTTGGCATGGAACATGATGTCATACCAAATACGAACCAGGAGGGTACAATGACCAATATTTCGAAAACTATATTTATTTAGGGCCTACCACTGAGTTTGGTTCAAGTTATGGGATATACTTGAGTAGAGATTTTATCACACACAAATTCATACATTCTGCGTTAGACCGTTGGATAAAATGTGTCGATTTTAAAGCAAAAACGACAGTACAAATATTATTAATTTTAAAATGACACATTATTTTCAATTGATTTGTTTCACGATTGTTATTTACTTTAAGAAAAATAATCGACTATAATTATGTTTGTAAATGTATATGACAAAAAATATCTTAAAAATAAAGTAACGAATTTGTACCCATAGCTGTCATGTGCCTTTTAATGCTTTCAGATTCTCTCCGAATGTTGCACTGCATGTATGTACTAGTTTCTCTAGATCTACTCTTATTTCAATGCACATTTTTATCTCGCCTTTTCCTGCAGTGACTTGTGCTTTGGAAACATAACCAGATCCATTATCACCGCATGGCATGATGGTCAAGAACATGATTACCAGTTGCAAGCGTTAAGTGCGACTTTCTCCCAGACGCCGGAATGCTAATATTGTGTTGTCAGATTGCATTTGTTACCGATTACACCCTTGATTCCCAATATTACCAACTCTACACACATCATAATGGACCCCTCGACTCGGTGCAACATAGCGACATGTCCATGGTCATTTAGACGTGCTTAGCGTTATCTTCTTGGGAAACCTGGTTCAAATGTTTTCTTTGGAAGACAGATCAAGAGGGCCGATTTCCCACCCTGTATGCAGACCGCACTAATGAAAACCCACATTACCGCAAAATTTCCGCATCGCTGGAGGACTAGGCTAAGTGAAGAAGAGTTTTTTGTTGCGCGCATTATTATGGGCGGTTACTCGTGGTTTCCGGGCTGACCAATGTACACGCAACGGTGCAGCCTTCATAATTTACCGCATTCTCTCCCTTCGTCTGGCATGTTTTCCTAAGGGATAATGTTCGCGGTTTTCTTGATCAAGGCAAAAAGTAAAAACACTTTCCGCCCTTTTATCGACATTCCACACAGATAGTCATACTATAATGTCTATATGAATGAAATCTGACCTAGATATTATCTCAAGAAGTAAAGTGTCATAGTAAAGATATTTGGAGAACTGGAATAATATTGTGTAAGATTGACACCGGATTACTGAAATGACTAAAGAATGAAGTCTGTCAGTGCAAAGCTTGCCGTGGGCGTTGCTCTCAGTATTATTTCTAAGACAGATTTACGCTAAACTATTTTAGATCAGACTAGAATCATAACAGAGTTGGTTCCGAGTTTGCTTTTTGAAACCCGATGTCTCTTAACTTATACTCCATAAGAAATAGAGCCTTTTCACTTTTGACGAGTTAGTCAAAGGAAAGTTGATGTTTTAAATAAGAAAAAACGTCGTCCCTATTTACTGTTGATACGCTCTCCTCCTGTGTCGGGGTGTATCAGCGCATCTGTCTAATCGAACTGACTGTGGCCCAAACGGAAACAAAGACGCCAGGATCGAAGATTGGCCAAATATTTATTTCTTTGTATTTTTTATTTATTTGTTTTTCTTTTGTTTTGTTTTTTAATTCTTTTCTTTGGCTTTAACGTTTTACAGCTGACAACAACGTCATTGAAATTTGCGTTTGACCTGTACAATCAGATGCAAAATGCCGTGTCTGATCAAAATAAAGTATGTCTAGCGACGTACTGTTTAGTACTTTAGATGATCTTTGATGGTTGAAAGCGCAGAGTTCTATAAATAGAACTATGTCGTAATGTAACCCTAGCAAAGCTCACTCCAAGTTTATCATATTCTCAGTTCTCTATGCAGAGCGACGACAGTAGCTTAAAATGGAAAACCCCGGAACATGGGCGATCACAGTCATGATGCTGACAGCGACCCAGTCAGTAGGGAATAAACAATGCGGCCGCAGTAATCGAACCCATGACTATTCGATTAGAAGGCGGGCTCTTTACGCTTGGCCTGGTGTCTTGATGTATCGCAATGACTACACAGACTCTATTGGTGTGTTTGGGTGTATGTTTATCATCCATTGCTCTATCTAGAATTTTCAAGTTCTGTCATTCTGTTGATTTATGTCTTTGAAGACATACTTAGAGCGTTTCATAGTTTTTGTTTTCTCTCGGATAAGTTTTTCATGCAAGGTAGAATGGTAAAGATTAAGTTAAGGTGGGCTTTTTATTCAAAAGCAGCAGCAGCACATGAATTTTATTCTTCTCTGTTTTCAATCAATACCTATCAATGTGGTAATGGTGCGCTTCTAATCATTCCAAAAAATTATTATTATTCATAGACAAACCTGACAACCATGCTTTAGACACCTTATTGTTTGGTAAACATTGCAGGCAAACATTCGCGAGACGCAAACTTTTCCACTAGAATTGGAAAAAATTGATATGACATGAGAAGTTGCTCTTCACAGCACGAGCCGAATATGGGATTCGCACATGATATTAGGCTATGGATTCCCAGCTTGCGCCTTCTTTATCGTGTGTTTTTCAAAAGTCTTCCCTTCAACGAGACACATAGTAAGAGTACGATCCAGCCGACCCACAATATTCTAAGGACAAAGTCGAGAGCGCGCGTTAGTCGGAAGCTTCACTATTCAATAATATTGTTAGGGCGAAATAGATGTCATCATCTAACTAATTTTAATTGTGCAGCTCTAGTGAATTTGCACTATCATCTTATGAAGTGGTAGAGGGAGATTTTCTGTAAAGTTAGCAATGGTGGTGTAGAAGGGAAGGCTTAAATATAGAAAATATTAAAAACAAAGTACGAGAGAGAGGGAGAGAGAGACAGAGAGACAGAGAGACAGACAGAGGCAGATAGTCAGACAGAGGCAAATAGTCAGACAGAGACACAGACACACACAGACAGGCAGGCAGAAAGAATGAAAGAGCTTAACAGAGCTACACAATAGAAAGACACTATAAATTCGCGTTATTGTACGAACGCCCTGTAGTCACCTGATCCGATGGAAGAGAAGAAAAGATTGTGTAAGATAACACGAAGAAATGGTTCAAAGGGTGTTATGGTACGCTCACAGGAAACCGTTCATTACCTTTCCATTGCCCCATACAGATCGACTCGGTTGATAAAGATGTCTGTCCTTTCATTAGACACCATCAGTGAAGAAGCCGCAGCAGATCAAGTCTTCCTAAGTCAGTGGTCTCCCGCGGGTCCTTTCACTGCTAATGCGTCTTGCTGTAGCGCAGGCCCCGACACCTGGAGGGTCCAGGTTTGAGGAGTCTAGTGGGCAGTGTCAGTCCGGAGGCCGAGGGCCGTGGCTATTATAGAACTGCTTTTTAAAGGACATTGTCAGTATGTCTCAACAACGCCGTGATGTTCACACTATTGTGCTGCTTATAGAAATTAGTTTTATTGAAGCATCGTATGGGATTTTAAATTGTGACTGTGAGACCCCATAACCTGTAGTAGAGTGGATCATTAATTTCTTTGGTGGTTATTGTTGGGTACTCTTCATTTACTATTACTCGCTCGAGCTCTGTATACCTCCCGCCGCTTGTTTCTTTCTCTCTCTCTCTGTCTCTTTCTCTTCTCTTTCTCCCTTCCTCTCTCTCCCTCTCTCTGTCTCTCTGTCTCTTTCTCTCTCACTCTATCTATCAGTCTATCTATCTCTCTGCTTATCTAAATATCTATCTATCTACCTCGGTGTCGGTGTCGCTCTCTTTTTATTTTTTCCCATCTACCTATCTCATAAATCGGTGGGCCCCTGGTGACCCTTTCATTGCTAATGCTTCCTGTTGCGCTAGTTCCGACACCGATGGGTCAAGTGTTTGAGGGAGTTGGAAATACAGAGTTATAGAGTTATAGGCTCAGTAGATGTACAATGTATTGTTGTTTTGTCCACTCTCAAATTAGCGGGTTAAACGACTGGTCAATAGTAGTCATAGACAAGATAGACACATTGCAGTGTATTTTACATTGTGAGGCTCTTGTGGACTCTAAATGGGGAAATAACTTTATTACATTGTTTATTAACTGATTTTTTTTCCATTATTCCCTATCGCCCACGCTCTGTATGATTTCCCCACTTTGTCTCTCTCCCTCTCTCTCTCTTTCTCCCTATCTATCTCTATATTTTATATCTCTCGCCTCCTCCAACCTCTCTCTCTCTCTCTCTCTCTCTCTCTCTCTCTCTCTCTCTCTCTCTCTCTCTCTCTCTCTCTCTTGTATATTTGTGCCCCTCTCTTGATACCACCCTCGCTTTCTTTTTCGTTTTGTTCTCTTTCAGCATAGCCATTCTTGTTCTGCAATCAAAGCATTATCAATCTGAAATTAATACTTTCAATCACTGTACACAAAGTACTTCTCAAAGGGCTATTATTTTCCAGGATCGTCTATAAGAACAGTTTCTTTATTTACAACAGATTAAAAATACTATGAAAGATAAAATTACGATGATCAAAAAGCTCAATTAATCTAAGTCCAACTGAGGACACAGAGCTACAACAATCAATCCTTTTGTAATACATGTTGCAAACTTTTGATCTAAGGGTTTCACACTATTAGCCTTTTGAAATATTCGTTCAAACAGGAATCAGGACACCTTTCACAACAAGGAACGCGCAATGCGAATTTTTACACACGGAGCGTAATGGATACGTTTTTGACATTTTGTGGTCCTGTGTGTGTGCGTGTGTGTGTGTGTGTGTGTGTGCAAGGAGAATCGTGAAGGCCATAAACACATTGCTAGGTTCAATTTCGTCGTTGAAGGCTCTACTTTGTGATTTTCTACGAATGGCATTTGCATCTCCAAAGTGCAGGATGCTGACTTGTTTATTGACGGAGATTGTGGCCAATTTCCTTTTGGTTTTTGTCGTTTCATTTGTTTAAATCTCAGACATGGAATGTAAGTAATTTTATCAATTATATGACGAAATATTGTTAAAAGATAGATTGTTTAATGTTAGACAATCCACAATTGTGTAATCTATTAAGATAAGATAAGATAAGATAAGATAATCCTTTATTGTCCCATAGGGAAATTTTTCGTGGTCATACATACATAAATACACCAGTTGTACATGTGTGACATAAAAATTAGTGATGATAATAATAATAAAATATAATGAGCGATTTCAAACACACAACTCTTCACGCATATACAAGAATACATTTAATACTGCATACAAACACAAAGTTCCCGACTGCGATTCTCCCGACCCGGAGACCAACGTTCGCCCCGCTCTAGTTAAAGCTATTTTGCAGTCGCCTTATGGATGTTGGTATGAATGAGTTTTTGTATCTATCTGTTCTTGCTCTTTTTGATAATAGTCTGTTGCTTCTTTTGGACGTTTCGTATTCACTATGTAGAGGATGGTTTGTGTCTGATGTAATACATTTAGCTTTATTAATTACTTGTAAAAAATACATGTCTTTGAAAGACGTCAGTTCACAGCCAATAATTCGGGAAGCTTTCTTTATTATTTTTTCTACTCTTTGTGAGTGGGCTTTTGATAGGTTTCCTCCAAAACATGTAATTCCAAAAGAAATTAAACTTTGGATACAGGAAACATAAAAGATTTTCATAATATTGTAATCGACATCGAAAGACTTTAATTTCTTTAAAAAATATAGTCGTTGATTAGCTTTTTAATCATTATTTCAATATGTGCGTTAAAAGAAAGTTTACAATCAATGGTGAGGCCAAGATATTTGTATGTGTCAACAACTTCAACTTGTACGTCCTTTATTTTTAGGGTTTTATATGACGAAATATTGTTAAAAGATTGAGAATGTTATCTTTGATAACAAGATGAAATAGAATTAAAACTTTATTGGGGTTTTATAACCCGTTTCTTTAGTATGTAAAAAAAGAAATAATGACGGCAACCCAAGAAGAAATCTATTCTCATACAAGCTTTGTTAATCAGGACATTGACCAAGAGACCATCTGATCAACACTGCCATGTTTTCTTTGAATACGGAGCTTATGGCATTTGGGGACAATCTAGAACACCGATAGATCTTCAGTGAAAAGGTTAATCCGTACATCATACACAAATATCACGCAGGACGGCGAGGATGTTTGCAGAGTTTGTATATTGTAGCAGCGATAAGTAAACTTTACCATGGGAATCATAAACCTGGAAGACAGCCAATATAAGCAATCGATCTGCAGATCAATTACCGAGACAGTGGTCAAGTTGGGGGACGTAACACAGCGTCATGTGGGTCATCGTCCAGTCTATAGTTGGTCAACATGTAGGACGGTAGTACCTGCTTTCACCGCTCCAATTACACGTACAAAGGTCTTGACCTAGGGTCACTGATCTGTACTGCCTGTGATATCCAATTCAATTCATAGACAATGTTTGGACAAGGCAGTCAATATTCCTTGGCTGGAGAAAAATCATTTTGCAAAGGCTGATTCAAGACCAACATGATAATAGAAGAGGGTGTGGTAATAAGCTTGATCTTTTCACGTTCCTGTGAGAAATGGGTTATAGTACTGGTGATATTCTGTAAGGTGTGTGAGGTTGTCTGTTCCTGGTCATTCTTGATTATTATTATCCGTGAATTGTAGGGCGGGTACCGTTGTTATAGGTAATTGTACAATTTCCCTATCCGTATGTGCGGCTTCAGTTATTATAAATGGAACAATTTCATAACTAGTTTTGAGAAAACATGCTTGGGTCTTTTGACTCAGTAAGTTGTATGTCTGTGTGTGTGTGTGTGTGTGTGTGTGTTATTAATGTCTTTGTTGTTGTTTATTATATCAGAAGAAGTTGGAAAACCCTATACCATATATAATTAAAACACGACTTACTGATTTTATGTAAAGCTGCACGAAAAAAGATGTTGAGTTAGGCTCCGGCTAATTTCTTGATCTTCACAGGCTGATAATGGTATCAAGTTGTATACAATAGTCACAGAGCCGCTAGTCTAAGTAACGATCAAACTGTACAATTTTAGTCGCCTAGACCTTTCTTCGGCGACGGCTGTGGGCTCTGAGGGTTATCCTACTGGTATCAATGATGTTCATGACGTAGTTTGTCTGTGGCTTGTGTACAGACTACAGACCGTAGGGTACCAGGAGAAAAAGCAACCACGAGGAGAAGGGGGTGGGCATGTCGAGATTTCAAAAATAGTGAGTGCCCGAAACCATAGAGGCAAGGGTTAAGCAGAGAAGAGGAGGATGCGCAATAAAAGAGAGATAAAGACAGAGAGAGAGAGAGAGAAAGAGAGAGAAAAGAATAAAGACAGAGAGAGAGAGAGAGAGAGAGAGAGAGAGAGAGAGAGAGAGAGAGAGAGAGAGAGAGATGGAAACAGTTACAGATAATGACAGACGATCTAGAAAGGAGAAGGGCATTGTAATCGTTTCGTCACTGTGTCAACCAGTGACCTGAGGTGCATAGTGGAGACAAATATTAAAGTATCTGATGTTTTACATCCTGTTGAACATCTGGAAATATTTTATAAGTGATTTAAGTTAAAATAGAAGGTGTGAGATCTGGGATCTTTTCGCTGTATAGGATCTTACTTGAGACGAAGGGGAAAGCGTCCCTGTCCTTTTCATATAATTTTCAGCTTGGTTTCGACTCTGTCGGGCTTTACAATGCTTAATACTTAATTTGGCCATTAGACAATGTTCCACCAATGTTCCACCCATTAAAGATGTAAGTGATTGGACCACTAATGGAATATTGCCAAAAAATCAGTGATGGGCTCCGTTTATTGGTGTATTGTTTGCTGACTGTTTGAGGCATTCAACTTAGTGAGACAAGAGAGAGAGAGAGAGGGAGAGAGAGAGAGAGAGAGAGAGAGAGAGAGAGAGAGAGAGAGAGAGGAGAGAGAGAGAGAGACAGACAGACAGATCTCTCTCTCTCTCTCTCTCTCTCTCTCTCTTTCTCTTATAAATCTATTTATTTCTCTGTGTATTTATCTCTTTATCTTTCATCTCCATCTCGTTATGTATGTATCTATCTCTCTATCTTTCATCTCTCACTCTCTCTCTCTCTCTCTCTCTCTCTCTCTTTCTCTCTTTCTCTCTCTTTCTTCGTTCTATGACTCAATTTTCTTGCACTATTCACATTTTTTACTTTGTTAAATAATAACTCGTTGCTAATGATCTCAGGTGAGAAGTGACCCAAAACAACTATAGCTCATAATTAATCATTATTGGCCTAATCTATTGAAAGTAAAAACTATTGCTCTCTCTCTCTCTCTTGTTCTTTCTATGACCAAATTTTCTTGCACTATTCACATTTTTTACTTGGTTAAAACATAAATCTGTGCCAATATTTTCAGGCGAGAATTTACCCAGTGCAACTATAGTTTATACTCAATCGTTTACCTTCTTGGTCTATACTTCAATAAAGGTGTTGAATATAATCTATTGAAAGTGAAAACTATTTATCAAAATAATCCCTGTTTATTTGACTTTTAAAGCTGTCACTAGCTTTGCATGTAAATTCGTGGAAGTAAAAACTAAACACATAATTATATATTCAATTCCATCCTATGAAAAGATGAAGATAAGCGCAAAGATTAACTAATGTTTGTTCATCGTTAACGGGAAAACCCCTCAAACTAGTGAGTGGAATTACAATGTCCCCATTTCTCTCAATGAAGAGCCATGGATTTTATTTTCAGCTAACGTGTATTTGAAAAGGGCCAGCCATTTAACCGGGGGAATTAGATAGCAAAGAAAACACAACAGGAATAGAGCAAGATTCAAGATCTAGTTTGAACAATTAGATAGCAAAGAAAACACAGCAGGAATAGATCTAGATCTAGTTTGAACAGTTAGATAGCAAAGAAAACAGAGCAGGAATAGATCTAGATCTAGTTTGAACAAGTCCTCGGAGCCCCACTCCAGCTCGCCAGCTAGGGCTTCCCGACTCGGCCGGCTGTTTACCGATCTAGATCTAGGCTACTAAGAATAACGTACAAATAGATTTAGACGCTCGACCAATCCTGCATTCACATACCATAGTCGGGCGCCTAACTGTAGTTTGTCGTTGTACTTAGTACCGTCAGACCTGGATCTATGAGCAGAGGCAGAGAGAGCCCACTGAACTGGGATACGAGTCCTGAGCCCCTGGGAGAGAGAGCAATCATCAAAGCCCACCCAAGGTCACGGTGGCTTTCCTTATTTGTAGACCTCACTTGTCGGGTTTCAACTTTTTTCCGTGGTATATACATGTACCCGTTTTTTTATGAATGGAAGTTGTTTTGCTTCCCTGGCTATTTGCCCTTTTTTCCTCTTTCTTTTCTTTCTGTTTCGGTTCTTTCCCACCGGCTGAGTTAGATCTTTCTGGATATATAGGCCTAAAGTATAAACTTATACATTGAGGGCTTGAAACTGAGCTGTGCGCTACTTGCTGACTACTTGCTGACGAGACCTGCTGTTTGTGAAAGGTGTTGAATATTACCGAGGTAGACGTGGTTGATGGGGTGAGACCTGGAAAAACACAAGGTAGGATTTCATTCACGAAGCGTATGCGGCCTCGGTCACGTGTAAAGGTGAAACATTAGGTGTGTGTGCGTGTGTGTCTTTGTGTGTGAGTGTGTGTCTGAGTGTGTGTGTGTGTGTGTGTGTGGAAGGGGAGAGAATCAGGCAGGTGGAGAGAGAAAGAAACACATAGACAGATAGATCATAGATAGAGAGACGGGGATAGAGACAGAGAGAAAGTGTGTTATGTTTATTAAAATTATGGAGGAAAAACAGAATGGTTAAATTGAAGGAAATGGAAGTGAAGTAGGGTCTTAAAGAGAGTGAAAAGTCACAGTATAACAGATTAAACGTTATTCTCAGAGAAAAAAAAAAGAAAGAAAGAGGAAGAGAGAGAGAGGGAGAGAGAGAGAGAGAGAGATCAGGTACAGGAAAAAGGAGAGTGATTTAAAGCTGAAGATAAACAGGAGAGATAGAAGCAGCGAATGTGAACAGATAATGGAGAAAGAGAGAGAGAGAGAGAGAGAGAGAGAGAGAGAGAGAGAGAGAGAGAGAGAGAGAGAGAGAGAGAGAGAGAGAGAGAGAGAGAGAGAGAGAGAGAGAGAGTGTGTGTGTGTGTGTGTTAAGGCACATCAAACATCAAAACGACGCAAAGTTTGATGAATTAAATAGAGTTGTGGGGGGCGCAGTAACCAGAAAACCAGGACAAGGTACAGTTTGAAGAGAGCTACAGAACTGAATGCAAATATTAATACACCATGACCTCACAGTGAAAGAAAAACAGCCATGAAGTTTACTTTAATTTTTTTTTAAAGGAAGAAAAAAAATTAGGAGCAGTGTGATAGAAAATCAAAATATGAAAAGCACGAACAGGTGAGGTGGAAAAAAAAAGAAAATTTATGAAAGTTCTTGTATAGAATTTGTCAAAGAAAATAAAAAGCTCAAATATTAAAACGACGTCCTATATGTCGATGTATGTGTTTCTCATGCAATATGCGACCTATATAGTGTAGGGCAAAATATCTCTTTAAATTGTTGGCATGTTTATCATCGCTTTTCCCTCTAACGAAACAAGTTTAAATCAGGTAATATATTATAAATGATACTTATAAACTACTGGGAAAGTGTATAAAATGCTGATCATACTCTCAAGGCGTCACTGAGGAGTATTGAAGAATAAGTCATAGAGGATACAAAAAGGAGACTGCACAATAATAGCTGTACCTGGTAAAAATCCTGGATCATATAGGGACAATTGAAGACTTTTATCTAGAACTGGCAAGAAATACAAAACTTCAAACGCTGGAAAACACGTAGAGTAAGATTATTAAAATGTGAATTAGAGCAGATAGAAATGGAAGTTAATGCTCTTTAACATACAAACAACATCAAGTTTAGAAAATAACAGACAGAAATACTGGCAGACAGACAGACAGACACACAGTCACAGAGACAGACAGAGACAGGCATGCAGACAGACCGACAGACAGACAGACAGACAGACAGACAGACAGACAGACAGACAGACAGACAGACAGACAGACAGACAGACAGACAGACAGACAGACAGACAGAGACAGACAGACAGACAGATAGACACACAGACACAGAAAAAGAGGGAAAGAAGCATTCAGACAAGCGTACGGAAAAAGACAACAAAGACGGAAACAGCCAGACAGACATATAGACAGCCAGACAGCCTGACATCTAAACAGACAGACAGACAGACAGACATATATATAATAAGATAGACAGGAAGATATAGAGAAAAGGAAGCAGAGACAGAGACAGGTAAAACAAATAAGAGAACAATGCGAGTGAAGGGAGAAGAACAAAAACAAACAGTAACAAATTGTGAGATACGACACTTCAAAGGAACAAATTCTACCTGCGGGAGAAAGGAGAGATAAGCAAAAGTAGGTCTACCTATCAAAGTTTTGTAGGCTCATGCACCCTACCTTGTGCAGCTTTAATGCACCCGAATCCACAGGTCAACACTGAACCTGAGTGTATCCGATTCTGGACACGAGTCAAGTCGGTTAGGTTGGTTTGCTTCTATAACAGATTAACACTGCCTGTTTTACTTTATGAGTTTAGTCTTTCTCCCTTTCTATATCTTCGTCTGTCTGTCTGTCTGTCTGTCTGTCTGTCTATCTGTCTATCTGTCTGTTTCTAAAACTTTGTCACTTTCCCACTCCTTTTTGTCTATCCATCGCCTAATGATCCCCCCCCCTCCCAAAAAACAAAAACAAAAAAAACAAAAAAAAACTCACACACACACACACACACACACACACACACAAGGAGAAGTAAAAATGATTAGAGATACCCATAACTTAGATCTTTATGTCTGAACAGGGAAAGATCCCTGCTCACAACGGCGGACGCTCAATATACAAAACCACAATTCACTCGTTTCTTTGTAGGTGAAAATCTTTGTCGTGGTTCTCCCTCTCCCAGCTGGGGGCGCGGTGGTCCTGGGGTAGAACATCGGCTTCCGACGCAAAAGGTCCGGGTTCGAGCCCTGTCGATTGCGCTCCCTACTGGCTTGGGCGGTGTCAGTTTAATATGATCGGCTGAGACAGGCGTCATGGAATCCCCGCACTGTCTCGTGTGTGGCATCACATAAAATTGTCAGACGTCAGTCTTGGGGTCCGTCCACAATATATCTTGTATAGTGCTGATGCTGGACGTTAAACCAACTCAACAACAACTCTCCCAGCTTCCCTGGTCTATACTTTTCCATGAGGGTCAAATACGGTGATGGGTCTCAAGACTAACGACTGACAATTTTTCTTGCTGTAACACACGAGAAAGTGCGTGGTTATCACATCTCACGTTAAATATTTATTTTGTCGCCTAGAAACTCGAGGCCATAATATAATGCACAATTTTAAATAAAAGAAATGATAGAATGTAATAATAGCTAACGCGAAATGCTGGGACAAAAATCGTAAAAAAAAAAAAAAAAAAGAATTTTAGGATTTTGAACAATATTTGGAATCAGCTTGTGGCGTTAATTTTTTTTTTTTTTGGAAGCGATTTAATATAATAACCTAAGTGTTCCAATGGTTAAATGTTTGGCTTAGTTATAGCCTACCCTACGTTGTAGCACCTAGGATTTATGCCCGTAGGGTATGTCTATTTGTATCAGAGTTGTTGCTGTTTGTAAATCGTCATTATTGAATTTTTAAAATATTGATTGGCCAATAATTACATTAACAATGTAGGCCTATATTTACTTTATATTTTTCTGTTTATTATTATTAGACCGCATTGTTGTTGTTGTTTTCGTTATTATTATAATTATAATAATAATAATAATAATTATTATTATTATTATTATTATTATTATTATCTCCTCCTTCTTCTTCTTCTTCTTCTTCTTCTTCTTCTTCTTCTTCTTCTTCTTCTTCTTCTTCTTCTTTTTCTTCTTCTTCTTCTTTTTTTTTTTTGTATTTACACATCAACGACGCGCGAGAGAGAGAGAGTGAGAGAGAGATGGAGAGAGAGGGAGAGAGAGTGATCGGGACAGAAAGAGAGCGAGGGGAGAGAGTGTGGGTTAGAGACAGGGAGATATACAGAATACAGAATCAAACTGTTTAGATGATTATGATGATCTTAAAAAAAGAACTCCCAGTACATTGAAATCACGAGAAGAAAATCCTCCATGGATAAAACAGAAGAGGATAGAAAATAATGAAGCAAATCATGGATTTCTAGTCCATGTGTACGTATGTACATGTACCGATCTCACACAGTGCAGGTTGTGTGGTCCACACCATGATATCAGATGACATAATCAATACCATGGAGCATGTGTTTTTCTGGTCACTCATTGGCTCCGTAAATCTAGGCTAGAGCCGTGCTTGGACTTGCCGCTTCCAATTTCCCTAAAACACCGTCTTTGTTTTGGCGACAGACCCACCTATCGCAAGGCGCCTGGTGTGTGAGCTTGGACTCCCAGCAGCAAACTGAGCAGGGGGGGGGGAGGCAGACCATCAGCACATAATAGTTCTGCAATAAACGTGTCTCCTCAGCTTTATGACCCAAACGTCCGGCCTCGCTGGCCATTCGCACTGGCCTTGGTGGCACGGCTTCTGTAAGCTTCTACGTATTTCTGTCTCTCTCTCTCTCTCTTCGTCTCTTCGATCTTTCTTTCTCTCTCTCTCTTTCTCTCTCTCAATCTCTTCTATCTCTCTCTCTCTCTCTCTCTCTCTCTCTCTCTCTCTCTCTCTCTATCGCGCTCTCTATCTCTCTCTCTATCTATATTCTATAATCACCAAAGGAGCAGTAAAATTACAAGTCATTGCCTGTTATCTTAGTTTACAAAAGATGTGTACAAAGATTTGTTTTAATGCAGTCAACCTTGGCCAACGGTTGTTGTAGATTTGCCAATAAACCAAAGTAGTTTTTACAATAACAGTTACGTGTGTGGCCTGTAGATGTTATGTTTTATCTTTGTAGTAACCTGGAGGACTTGTGTGTGTGTGTGTGTGTGTGTGTGTGGTACTTATAATGTATTGAGATGAATGTAAGATTAAGTTTTGGACTCTTGTTGCCAATAACTCTTCTACAAGTACAACCAAATGAATGTGTTACTGTGGGTGTGTGCGGGTTTGTGTTAGTCGAATTCTCTCCTCCCTCTCTCTCTCTCTCTCTCTCTAGCCATTCGCACTGGCCTTGGTGGCACGGCTTCTGTAAGCTTCTACGTATTTCTGTCTATCTCTTTCTCTCTCTCTCTCTCTCTCTCTCTCTCTCTCTCTCCGATTTCTCCCCCTCTCTCTTCGATCTCTCTCATTCTCTCTCGCTTTCTCTCAAGTTATCTTTTTACCCCTATGTCTGTCTGTTAGTCAGTCTCTCTCCCTCTCTCTCTCTCCCTCTCCCTCTCTCTCTCTTTCTATTTTTTATAACCACCAAAGGAGTTGCAAAGTTACAAGTTATTGCATGTTATCTTAGTTTACAAAACATGTGTACAAAGATTTGTTTTAATGCAGTCAACCGCGGCCAACGGTTGTGGTAAATTTACCAATAAACCAAAGTAGTTTTTACAACAGTTACGTGTGTAGCTTGTAGATGTTATGTTTTCTTTGTATTAACTGTGTTTTAGGATCGACACAAACATCATGGTGACTTACACTGTATCGAGATGAACGTAAGATTAGGTGTTTGACTCTTGTTGCCAACATCTCTTCTACAAGTACAACCAAATGAATGTCTTGCTGTTGGTGTGTGTGTGTGTGTGTGTATTTGCCAATAAACCAAAGTAGTTTTTACAATAACAGTTACGTGTGTGGCCTGTAGATGTTATGTTTTATCTTTGTAGTAACCTGGAGGACTTGTGTGTGTGTGTGTGTGTGTGTGTGTGGTACTTATAATGTATTGAGATGAATGTAAGATTAAGTTTTGGACTCTTGTTGCCAATAACTCTTCTACAAGTACAACCAAATGAATGTGTTACTGTGGGTGTGTGCGGGTTTGTGTTAGTCGAATTCTCTCCTCCCTCTCTCTCTCTCTCTCTCTCTCTCTCTCTCTCTCTCTCTCTCTAGCTATATATCTATCTATCTAAAAGTTGAGTACTGTTTAATTATATTCTTTCTTTCTCCTCTCTGACTTTTTTTCTATCTTACTTTTTTCCTCTCCCTCTATACTGACCAACCTCTCAGAATGTGTCCGCGTGTCTTTGAACGCTCTCATCAGAGCCGGCGGTTTTTGTCACGCGCACAATGCCAGCTCGCATGAAGGCATCCACAAGGAGATATTAAGCCGGTAGTTTTATTGTCCAGCAGGTTCCAGGAACAGCATCGTTAAGCCCTGCAGACCTGTGGGTAACTGTGGGTGCGAGATAACTCTTTCACGGTGTACAATGCACCCCCAGCATACTCTGCTAGTACAATTCCATAGGCATATTCCCTAAAGAAACATGTCGCATGAAAAACGTATTTGGAAAAAGAGGGATTATCTCTTCCGACTTCAAATTGAAAAAGGCGGCTTAGATCTCTGCACGGATATTTTTGTGACAATACCCGCATGATATGCTGAGGAAAACTCGGTGAACGGGTGGTGAAAAGTGAGACATGCAAAAAGGGCCTTGAAGTCCAATGCTTCAGACGTTATAAAAGCGACCAAAACAATAAGTTTACATGGTTGGAAGGGCGGATCACACGGAAAACAACATTTCACAAGACAAGATTAAGCTAGAAATTTGAGAAACGCTCAATGTTAGACGACAGTCATAAATAAATTAGATAAAAGTACAAAAAATACTTCCAACTTATGCACTTAAGGAATGTTCTTAATCATTATTTTCATTCTTCAGTGGGTCTGTCGAATGGACCAGACAGACTCGGCTTAACTGGTGAGGATTAACATTACAATGACATTAATTTGTTAACAACCTGTAGCTATAAGGCGAACGTTCCTAGTGTGATACCCTGGTCGTGTCCTTCAAATTTCTTGTAACGATCACAACAATTATCAAAGCAGTAAACAGAACAGTAGGTTTTTCTTTTGTCTTTTTCTTTTTTGTGATGTTGAAAAAAAAAAGGGGGGGGGGGGGGTTAGCGCCCCTGCAGCTGACTGACTTAAAGTGGAGATTGTATTTTTGGTGTTAAAATCCTTAGTGGTTGAAAGAAGGTTTTTACTAAAGCTGACCCAAAATTGATCGCAATTTGAATGCCTCAAACCCTGGACTTGTAGATGCATTTGATCAGAATCAAATCTCTGTGCCACTTAAAGAGAGCATGTTTTATACCCCTAGACCACCATGCTTACTTTTAGTGAGTTTCATAATTCTCTCCGGATATTCAATCTCTGGCGCCTAATTAAGTGATGAGGAAAATATCCTTAAAGCATACATCTCTGGCCAGTGGATGTGATAACTGAATTAAATGTGTTTGGTACTAAAAGGCTGCTAGAGGACTGGATGATAATAAATACAGCTCGTCAGTTCGCCCTCCGTGTTGCGCTTTCGTTTAGTTATCGATACCAAAGTCATCAATGTCTTTGTCTGTATTCACAAAACACTTCTAAGATTATCCGTGCATAACTCGAGAAACCCAGGAGATGTAGTTAAACCAATCAAATATATATATATATATCATACATTTTCATTTGTGAAGTCACTTTAGATTTGAACACATATTATGATTGACCCTTAGCCTCTTTGTTTCTAAGGAACGGATTTCTAAAGCAGTGTAAAATCAAAGGTATCCGATAGTCCCATACCACTGGAAATATAATAAGGTGTATATATCTAGAAACGAGCAGCTACACTCATCAACATTTTCAGATACTAATACATCCACGTTTAGAGCAATAAGTCTGGGACTGTCATTATCAACTACCAAACTTCTGTAAATATACTCAGCTTTAGCATTTTATTTATATTTATGATAACATTAAATTAGCACTCTTCCGCCTTCAGAGGGATGGAGGGTGGTAGGCCTGTGGTAAAACATCGGCTTCCGACGCAGAGGGTCCATGGTTCGAGCCCCGCTCTGGAGATTTCATTCCTTACCGGTTTGGTCGGTGTCAGTTTAATGTGACCAGCTGAGACAGAGTCATGGTATCCCCGCATTCTCTCTGTGTGGCAGACGTTAGTCTTGGGGCCCGTCCACAATATAGTGTGCATGGTGTGGACGTCGGACGCTAAACAACAACACTTTACCTTCCAACTCCACCACAATTTCCTGTTCTCTCTTTCTCTCTACCTCTTTAGCCTATCGCTCTCTCTATTTATCTCTCCTTCTCTCTATCTTCTCTTCTCTCTCCCCTCTTCTCTCTCTCGTTTTATGTTTCGCTCAAAGACACACCAACACACCAACACACCAACACACACACATTATTCCTGCGAGCTCCTGAGCCCCGATTTTCTATAAAACTACGTTCCATGAACCTTACAGCTTTCTTCTCCATATCAAACTTCTTGCCTCTACAATGTATCTTCTTTCTGTACGAGAGTCTTCAGTTTCGTTTTGTTACGACGACACCAGTTCCTTCAAAATGAGCCCAAATTTCTTTGCTTGAATTTTTAGCTCTCTGCAGGTTAACTCTGCATGTTATAATGTAACAGCACTGAAGGGGCATTACTTGATTGCTCTGACTACCATTTTAAAACTGGTGGAAATCATTTAGCGAGGAGTTAAAACAATGTGAATACTTGGGCGGTATTCACAGGGGTTTTTGTGTGTGTGTGTGTGTGTTTGATTTTTTGTTTGTTTTGTTGTTATTGTTGCTGTTGTTGTTGTTGTTGTTGTTGTTGTTGATGTTGATGTTGTTTTGTTGTTTTGTTGTTTTTTAGGGGTTGGGTACTCTCAAACCTTCATTGCAGTTGCTATTTATATTTTTAGGTGGTAAAAATGCAATTCAAACCAAAACAATAATCGTAATCTAAAATAAAAAAAAGTCGTATTACCTATACAATTACTTATCAATGTGGATGCAGTTTTGGCCGACGCTGGCAGTCTAGTCTTGAATTATAGATGAAAGTCATTCAATCCGTGGAAACCTGTTGGTGAAAAATATTGATCAGAATAGCAAAAAATAATCAACCTAGGAAAAAACACGCAGATATGGAGAATTAGCTAAATAGAAAGATAGACTTTTAGGATAGATTATGCAGGTACTAAAGATACGGATTTGGTATAAACATACAAATATACAGACAGACAGACAGACAGACAGACAGACAGACAGACAGACAGATAGACAAACAGACAGACAGGCAAAACTACAGAGGGATACAAAAAGAAAGATAGACAGAGAGACAGAGAGAGACAAAGAAAGAGGAAGAGAGGGTGCGCAAGTTATTAATGCTTATTCTTTTATAATATATTATGTTTTCATGCCAATGTCATGATAACTGTTGTTGCTGGTATATTCAACCAAAATTTCCCTTGTGGTGAATAAAAGTTTATCTTATTTCATCGTATTCTATCTTAGCTTAGCTTTATAAAAGTCGGTGATAGATTGTTATAAAAATGATAAATAGAAAGTAGAAACGAAAAAAAAATATTAAAATCTCCTAGTTTTATGATAACATTGTTCCATATGAATCTTACGGAAATAAATTTGAATTGTCAGATTTATTCTTGAATGTTTATAATGGACATTGGATTTCGAATATTTCACACAATCGTGGTTCCATCACGACATTGTGATGTCGATGTTACAAAAGGTTGTCCAGTGTCTAGATCTAGTTTTCTCTTAACTGAAAAGCCAGGGACTAATCGATAGATCTCTATTCTTGTGTCCTGCCCGCAGCCATCCCTGAAGCACCCGTCGATTCCAGACAAAGAGTCATAAGTTTTGCCAGGAGATACGCCAATCTGACTTCAGTTTCATCTTGGTTTGACTTGAATGTTTTCATTGTGCTCTACAGAATTTTAACTTTATTTATAGCAGTCTGTTCTGATTCAAGTCAAATTGTTAGTACAAGCAAGCGGTGCTTGTGAAAAAAAAAACTTTTCTAAAAATATGTTGGTACATAATTATATGAAAACTAAAATTGAGTGGTGAAAACTAATGTTTGATGTGATTCCTTATTTTGAGAATAATGGCGACCATAGAATAACGCCTTCGTGTCGAACGACTGAATGCTTCTGTTGTTACTTTCTTGTGCGTGTTGTTGTTGTTGTTTTTATTTAATGAATTGTGTTTCTAAAAACGAATTGGATAAAAATAGAGCTACAAGTTTCGGTTTTAAATGATTGGTACAGAAAATGGGGGAGAGAAAGGAGAGACACAAATATACAGACAGAGACAAATTAACACAGACAGATAGACAGAGACAGAAAATCATAAACAGACAGAGACAAATTAACACAGACAGATAGACAGAGATAGACAGATATACATACAGAGAAAAATTTACAAAGACAGATAGACAGAGACAGAAAATCATAAACAGGCAGAGACAGATAAACACAGACAGATAGACAGAGAGAGACAGATATACAGACAGAGACAAATTAACGGAGACAGATAGACAGAGACAGAAAATCATAAACAGGCAGAGACAAATAAACAGAGTCAGGTAGACAGTGTCAGACAGAGAAGATAGAAAGACGATAGGCAGACAGATAAAAAGAGGCAGACAGACAATGCAAAGAAAAAAAAGCGTATGAGCGAATATGTACGAATTACACCATAAGACGACTCAAAATGAGGGTTTATGGCACAAGTTTGTGAGAAAAGAAACACAATTTACTGATACACTCTTTGAAAAGATAACAAGGCCTCTATCAAGATACAAAATTGCACGTGTGCATGTTATTTCTATTAAAAAAGAACAATTTTTCTTTCTTTCTATTGATATGGTTTCAATTCTTCTTTGTACTACACTGTACTTCCATCCTGGCCCGGGGGGCGCGGTGGTCCAGGGGTACTATAGGTGATATAGTGGACGGGCCCCAAGACGGACGTCTGACAATTTTATGTGCTGCCACACATGAGACAGGGCGGGGATACCATGACTCCTGTCTCAGCCGGTCATATTATACTGACACCGACCCAACCAGTAAGGAACGCAACAGCCAGGATTCAAACTCGGGACCTTTTGCGTCGGAAGCCGATGTTCTCCCCCTGTACCACCGCGCCTCTACCCAACCAGTAAGGAACGCAACAGCCAGGATTCAAACTCGGGACCTTTTGCGTCGGAAGCCGATGTTCAGTGCTGCTGTTGGGCGTTTAACAAACCCAACCAACCAACCATCCTGGCCCAGAGCTGTTTTCAGATTCTACAGCGCTTTGCGAGCACTGGGACTAGCACGTCACCGAGTCAACAGCACTCGGGGCCCTTGTGGGAAAACATTGGTGGGAGCTGCAACTCATAACAATTTCCTCTAGAGTTACACTCCGATTTTTGTGAAGATTTTTCAGGTTTGGAGCACCTTGTACGGAGGGACATGTTTAGATGTTTAGATTCTGTGTAAGGGAAAGAGTAGAGGGGCCACAAAGATAGCGAGACAGGTGGACAGACAGGGGGACACTCTATACGAAAAAGGGGGAAAGAGAAAGAGAGACAAGCAAGAATACAAAGAGGGGCAGAGAGAGAGTGAGAGAGAGTCAGGTAGGGTGAGACAAAACACATAGAAAGGAAGACGGAAGGAGATAGAAAGAGAGAGAGAGAGAGACAGAGAGAGAGACAGAGAGAGAGAGAGAGAGGGAGAGAGAGAGAGAGATTGGGGGGTTGCATATAACGTACATTATAGTCATGACATTACATGTATAATTTTCTATAAAGACAGATAAGCGCAGTGACCGGTTAATAAGTTTCTGATAAAGGCACAAAACTGGACGCTACAAAGCTGACAAAGCTGATAGAGGTTGTTATCTTTAGGAAGCCAAGTATGAAATAATCCGCCCAGGTCAACACTTAAACAGCCAAAGCTGGGGTAAATTCCAGCGTTTTTTGATCCGCGAAGAACGGATTATCGGACCTCTGGGGGTATCTCTCTCCTTTCTTTCTCCTTCTTTCTCTCTCTCTCTCTCTCTCTCTCTCTCTCTCTTTCTCTCTTTCTCTCTCTTTCTTCGTTCTATGACTCAATTTTCTTGCACTATTCACATTTTTTACTTTGTTAAATAATAACTCGTTGCTAATGATCTCAGGTGAGAAGTGACCCAAAACAACTATAGCTCATAATTAATCATTATTGGCCTAATCTATTGAAAAAAGCTGACAAAGCTGATAGAGGTTGTTATCTTTAGGAAGCCAAGTATGAAATAATCCGCCCAGGTCAACACTTAAACAGCCAAGGCTGTGGTAAATTCCAGTGTTTTTTGATCCGCGAAGAACGGATTATCGGACCTCTGGGGGTATCTCTCTCCTTTCTTTTTCCTTCTTTCTCTTTCTCTCTGTCTCTCTCTCTCTCCCTCCATCTTTTTCTATCTATATCTATCTCTGTTTCTTTTTTTTATTTATTTCTTATTGTCTCCCTCTTTTTCTCTCTGATCCTCCATTTGGCTCTTTCTGTCAACATATTATTTCAATAGAAAGAACCAAATGTTTATATATATGTGTACATAATTTTATATATAATTATCTATCTGTCTCGCTCTCAATCTGTCCCGCTCTCTCCATCTCTCTTTCCTCAGCATTTCCTTATGTCTCTATATATCCATCTTTCCTTTTATCTATAAAATTAATCTATCTGTCTCATTGACTCTATTTGTCTTCTCTCTCTCTCTCTCTCTCTCTCTCTCTCTCTCTCTCTCTCTCTCTCTCTCTCTCTCTCTCTCTCTCTCTGAGACGTTCGTTAAGAAAGGGGAATGGGGTGGGTGTGGTAGAAATGCCTGATAATATCCACATATTTTGTCTTGGCCTTCGACTTAAAGTTGGTTCTGTAAATAAACCAGTGGGGTTAAATCTATAGCGCTAACTCCCTTGAGTGGTGCTCATGACAAAAATAAAAACTAGGTATTGACCATGAAACCAGAAATTGTGTCCGCGCAACAAGAAACGATTTGATTATTACAGTTTTGTGCACACACAAACATATTTTCATTATCAGAGAGTTTGGAACAATCAAACAATGATAAAAAAAATGTACAAGTTTATACCTTAGCTTATTTAAATTGATATGTGAAGCGAAAGTATTAACAATATCGACAACATATTGAAATAGGGAGAAAGGGAGGGGGGGGGGGGATAAACAAAGAATCAAGAGCAGAATGAGTTTTTAAAAAAAGGCTAAGTATAAGAAATGTGGATGTCTGCCAGCTATTAAGTTAAAACATCACTTTGGGCCAAGTTGAGCAAACGTTGTAATTTGTTTGTTTGTTGCTGTTGTTGTTGTTGTTATTGAAAGAAAGGTAGAGAGGAAGAGAGAGAGAGAGAGAGAGAGAGAGAGAGAATTAGAGGGACAGTCAGACAGATAAACAGGCAGAGAGAGGAATTTGATAAATAATAAAATTTGAGTAAAGAGAAAGAAAAAGAGGGACTTGTCTACAAAAAAAAAAAAAAAAAAAAAACACACGCTCAGAAAGTTGTGAGACTGACAATTAATCCTGTTGACCAGACATACACCGATTGAGGTGATAAAACACATTCCCTTTTAAGTCTTTACCAAAGCTTGTTTCTCCTTTCTAATGCTCTAGAGGACTATGGATTCAGACACGATGGAGTCAGTGTTAGTGACGATGGGTATTGGATGTAAAACCCAACAATAGAACGTTAAGCTTGTGGATTTCTATTTAAAAAATGAAATTAATAAACCTACAATCTACTTTTTTAACTGAGCTTAACACGGTCCGCTGGTGCCTTCCCCTTCTAGTTTGTGTGAGTAGATTTATTTCCCTTGCCACGGTTACTGTCAAAACCAGATTAGGCAGACACTTTCCGTGGTTTTAATAAATCTAACCTTAATATGACTTGGATCTAAAGCTGCCAATTTTCCTCTACAAGATCCACTTGGATCCGTTGAAAGGGTTAAGAAAGGCGCCATTTTTTTCACCTTTCACTGTTTTCGTATTGATCTTATTTCGTTGTTTGTTTTTTTTCTTCTTAGATCTCCTGCTGTTGTAGCTGTTTTATAATTCTTTTGTTGGTTTTAATTTGTATCTCGCTATTGGCAGTATTATTATGATCTTGCGATGACATTGCATTTTTTGTATGTGTTTTTAGATCCATTATGTTTTAGATGTTGTAGGATAGTATGTAAAAAAAACTCAGTTTAGTATTACGAATCTCTTTTATTGACCGTAGTAGCTACGGTGTGGTCCTAAGAATGGTACAAACCATATTATCAGGAAAGATAAGTTGCCTTTCAAAAGGGATCTCTTTTGCTTGTCAACTTTGCTGTTTTTGTTATTGTTGGTAGTGGTTTTGTTGCTGTTGTGTTTATTATGCTTCTTCTATTCCTTGTCTTTTTTTTTCCTTTTGCTAAACTTGTGTTTTTGTTGTTGTTGCTTTTTTCTTAAATTGTTAATGGTCTCATTTTTTATATTAATTCAGTTAGACCATAATAGGAAGTAGAAAATAAATTTAATCCAAAGATCATAATTTTACTAACTATTGGTGTTTTTTGTTTTGTTTTGTTTTGTTTTGTTGTTGTTGTTTTGTTGTTGTTTTTTGGGAGAGAAATTTTCGTTACTATAGTAGAGAGACATTGATTATAAAAGCCCTTTGGTGTCAACTGTTTTATTAATATTGTTTTTGTTGCGATATATTGTTAGTTCGGCATCGGTTTAAATTTGTTTATATCATTTAAAGTCTTCTAGAACACTTTGGCAAAAGGAATTTATAGAGATTAAATTTTGTATCAAGAAGTGAAAGAAAATTAATTGCTTATGCTTAAACATTTTTCTCTAAGAAATTTAGTGTTGCACGCGCTAATAAATAAATACTCATATCTTAGACAATTAAAAAAAAAAAGTCTCAAAATCCCACTAAAATATTGTCTGTTTTCATAAAAGTTTTTTGAGGATCTTTAAGTCTGTTACGTATTGCCACGTCTTAAATTTGTATTGATCTAACCATCTCTATCATAATTACGAGCAAACAACTCTAGCACATGCATGAAAGAAGCCATTTCTAAAAATATAGCCAGTTTTTTTTCGGCTTATCCTTTGGGCAAACATGTTTAAGATTCCAGTCTGGCAATCTGTACACAGCCGTTGCTGGCATGAGAGTTAGGCCTGAGGGGTGTGTGTGCAGAAAGCCAATAATTCCAAGGGCCGAGATGAGAGAACTTAGCAAAATTCCTTGTTTTGGTATTCCGCACCAGTTGCCCGAAATCTTTTGAACAACGTTTTAGTTCATAGGGGTATATTTTATATTAACATTTTCGTCCTCTATCTATCACTGGATGCTTTGGATATTTTCTTAGCACTTTTATATCTTCGTACTGGATCCTTAGGAATTTTTTTTATTATTTCTTTTAATTTCTTTTTTTGCTCATTTCCTTCACTCTTTCGTTTCCATCTTTGCCTTATGGTACATGTATTTCAAACTTACTCTTTCTGCCTCTGTCTCTGTCTCTGTCTCTGTCTCTCTCTCTCTCTCTCTCTCTCTCTCTCTCTCTCTCTCTTCTCTCTCTTTCTCTCTCTCTCTTTCTCTCCTCTCTCTATCTCTCTCTCTCTCTCTCTCTCTCTCTCTCTTTCTCTCTTTCTCTCTCTCCCTCTCTCTCTCTCTTTGTATCTCTCTCTGTCCCTCTCTGCCTATATATCTATCTGTCTATCTGTCTTTCAATTATTCGTACTATTTTCCTTTTGTTTATTCCGCTGCCATGCTCGATTAATTGTCTCTCTTCCTTTTTTCTCTCCTCTGTCGATCTCTGTTGGTTCAATACTCTTTTCAGATTTTTTACTTCAACGCATCTATCGAGTAAACTACATACATTTTTTCTCTCGATTTCATTCTCAAACCCCCTCTGCTATATGGCTCCTATCTTTATCCACCATATCTTTCTTATCGTTCTTACTTCCCGATTGACAATGTCCTCTTACTTACAGCTTCCCCCCGAGTATGCCATCTAGTCCTCTACCAACACAACTATTACAGTTTGTCTGTATTTGTAAACTTCCACTCAATGTCGATAAATTTGCTGTGATTGATTTAAATGTATTACTTTCATGACGTTGGTGAAAAACACAAGCGTTTTAGTATAAGGAATAATTTTTCATTTTTCAATTTCTTCCAATGTTCTAGATCCTCCAACATATTCAAATTTTAATTCTTATTAATACAACATACTGTATAAATTTTCCTTTACCCTACAAAAACAAACATGACCCTATGTTCCGTGACCTCAGTGGTCGGGACGCGCGGCCGGCCATTATTATTGTTTACGGTGTCAGCCGCGGCTTCTACGTAAAACTGTAGATTTGTAACACCAGGACGTGTAAACAAGGCATTAAGTGGGGGGTTATGGTCATCACGAGGAATTAACGCCGAGACCTGGGGTCTTTTGTTTGTTGTGCGTCACGTGAGCCGACCCAGCAGGTGTGTAAGCTTGCGGGATGTATGTGGCCATCGCCGCGGACTTCTGTATGGGCGACCCGTGTATGGAGTCATTAGCGGCCTTGTGGTCACAGGGCACATACTGAAAACGGAGACGGTGAATGAGGAATCTGCACTCGTGTCCAATCAAAGCTCTAGCCTAGACTTACAGAACCAATCAACGATGAGAAGAGCCCATGCCTGAGAGGCCTGATTATGTCATTCGTTATCATGCTGTGGATCACAAGGCCTGCATTCCTCCCAATGACGTGAGACGCAATAGGCGCAACAAAAAGTGTCAGTTCGAGAGAGAGAGTCGAAAAAAAGTGTCAGTTCGAGAGAGAGGCCAAAACAATACACATGTACAAAGAAAAAGGTTCTTTGATTGTTTGCTTTGTTTGCTTTATTTGCTTTGTTTGCGCGTGACGTAAACTAATATTATTTTGGTGTTTTTCCTTGCGCTGGGTGACAGTTGATAGCAGTCATCGGCGTTATAAAGGCTGCCTGTTTAAATAACAATTAAGTTCCACGAAAAGGATTCTAGGGAACTGTAGGGGTAGTCTAACTAATGAAAGATTAATCTGGTAGATATAACGGGCTTGGAGGCGACGGTGCAGGTGACGGGTCTGACATATTTTGTAATCATTAGGATTGAGAAAGGACATCGGCGTATTACATTGTACTTGCATTTTTCCCCTTTATGCATGTCACTCTTTTCTTCCGTTTCCTAATAACATTAAGGTCGGTTTATAGAATATCAAGGAGCTCCTCTCTACCGATGTAAAAACACTAGAGATGACAGATATTAACTGACATCAGTTCATTGAGCCCATGGAGTGTGTGAGCTCAAGGTGTCATTTCAGGTCAGCTTTTGTTTGAGAATTACATAAAGTCATTCCTTGATTAGAAGTGGAAAACAATATTGAAGGATTTGGTTCTGACAGACACTCTGGAGTGTAAGCGGAAGAGGGTTATTGTTTCTAGATTTTCAGCTGTATTAAGGTCACCCAATTAAGAATTATCTGTATTTA
>RQTK01000453.1:292949-309845 GCA_003991915.1 Elysia chlorotica
CCGAACAGGCCACGGTCTATAAACATGTGTAGTGAGGCGGTACCCTGAGAAGTCAGAGGAGGTGCCAGCGAGAGGGTCCCTGATTAAGCACGGGAATTCCACGCGATATCTTATTACAGCAGGATTTACCACTAGGTCCCCAGCTGGATGGATTATACATGCGCTTATCAGATGGTCAAGTGCCTGAGAAAAAATGTATTGGGGAAAACCCAAGATAAATATAACAGTAAACTATTGGGAAAATCCAAAAAAGTATTTCGTTGGATTTGCATTGGTCTGTTTCACTCAACGTTTGCCTTTGATTTGCTTTGTTATTTTAATTGGTGTTATTATTGTTCTTTCTATTATTGTTGTTAGTGTTGTTGTTGTTGTTATTGTTGTTGTTTATATTGTTGTTGTTGTTGTTGTTGTTCAAGTCCAATGTCAACAGTGTAAGTTATTGATATTGTTGGTGATATTGTTTTCACAAAGTCAATTTGATGAGCTTTGATAGACTTCATAACCATTGGCACACCACAATGTTTATCCCCTCTATCTTGTTACTTATTCTTGGAATGCTTTACTCCTCAACTCAAATACCAACAGTAAAAATCTATTTTTGTTTCGTTGTAGTTAAATTCCATTCGCCACTATTTTTTATAGGATCTGTTCTTTTTTATTCAAATCCCAAAGCGTGTGGTTTACAAGGGAACATAACTCTTCCATCGCTGAACTGTGGGGGCGGATTAGGGCCGAGAAACGCTGTATCGTAAAAAACGTAAGTTGGGCTTATTGGCCACAGCTAGCGTCTCACTTAATGGACCGTAACATGTGGCGTTTTCTCCCAGTGTCCGGCGATTTCTGGACTTCACCCTCATTGACATGCACTGGTCAAACAAAATTTAATCCTCCAGACACTTCTGTGACAGTGTCTTTCCCTATCCCCCTAAACTCTTTAAAAATTACTTGCTATTTTGGTAGATTCCCTCCCCTTCCAACTCCCTCTGCAATGAAAGTCATCCTCATTTCGTTTTCAGCCTATATCTAGAGGGCTAGAGAAATCGGTGGCCCAAATCATGGTGTAGAAAAGAACTATCGATGCAAAGATTAAATACAATACAAAGATATAATGAAGGGAACGCAGACCAGTGCAGTCTCGCCGCAAAACTTCGGGAGATGAAAACTACAGTAGGACTAGATCTGCTTCCGCTAATTGGAAAATTACAATACCCTTTGCGCAATGTTTTACAATAGCGGAGAGGCAAGCGTAAACACAGCGGGCGCTCTGTTATACCTCTCTCTCTCTCTCTCTCTCTCTCTCTCTCTCTCTCTCTCTCTCTCTCTCTCTCTCTCTCTCTCTCTCTCTCTCTCTCTCTCTCTCTCTCAGGACGCGAACACACTCTGGCAATTAAATTACAAAGATTATACTTAGAGCAGTTTACCACAGGTTTCTGCTTTGCACTTTGTACTTTTTTCCCCTCTTCCCTTGAACTTCCCTACCGTGCGTGTAGTCCTTACTGTTTCAGCATTAATTACTTTTTACAGGCCCTCTCTATAGTGGGTTCTGGATGTTTGCACTGCATGAGATCCGCCACTAGTCGTCATTGTCTTGTTTGTAAACAATGCATCCATTTGCTTTGTTCGTACAATAGACATTTTTTTTTATTTTTCATTGTCCCTTTTTTTGTTGCAGCTTAAGAGTTTAAGTTATTTTTGTTGCTGTTGTTGTTTTTATTTCTGTTGTCGTTAAATATAGTTGCTTTTTTGGTCACTTATTTTTCTAAAATCAGTGTAAGCTTCTACAATAGTATTACTGAATGTTTCACCTTGCTTTCCTGCTTTCAATATTCATTTATCCTCTTGGTATATTCGGTTTTCTTTTTGCTCATCTCAAACTGCGCCCAGTTCCCCCGCAGTATCCAAGCTGTAAGCGCTGTCACCAGTTGAGATCCGAAACACGGATCTTCTTCTCGAGGTCCACAGCCCTGACTGAGTTAGTAACTACTCCGCTCAACCAATTAATGCTATAGACATTCCGTAAACTTAATTTGTATTCCTGCACTGCTTCTCTTTATGTTCTTTCAGGTAGTCTTGTGACTTTTTTGTTTTGTTGTTTGTTGTTGTTTTTATGCGGTTTGGGGGGGGGGGGGGTCTTGTTTGTTTGTTGTTGGGTTTTTTTGTTGATTTTTTTTTGTTGTTTGTTTTGTGTTTTTTTTTTTTTGTTTTGTTGTTGTTTTTTTGTTTGTTTTTGTTTTTTTGTTTTTTTTTTTGTTTTTTTTTTTTTTGTTTTTTTTTTTTTTTTTTTTTTTTTTTTTTTTTTTTTTTTTTTTTTTTTTTTTTTTTTTTTTGGGGGGGGGGGTTGCTCTTCGTCCATCGTAACAAGATTCAAATAGATTACATATATTAAATGTTCATTTTGATCAGAGAAAGCGAAGGTCTCCCATAGTCTAAACTATTCAAGGTACCTTCTAGTTTTAACTATGCAAACTCTCTCCAAAATTAAACTATCCGAGGTCCCTTCTAGTTGAAACTATCCCAAATCTCTCCTAGTTTAAAGCATCCGAGGTCTCAATAGAGATCCAATACGTCGATCGGACTCTAGAGACTTGGCCGTTCACATAACACTGACTCCAACTCAACCAGAAGGTAAAAAAAGGGGTTGAAAGCAGAGATCGAAAACACACTTCCGCATTAGAAAGCGCGCGTTCTACCTTAAGACCACCTCACCCAGTTCTTTCATGTTTACAATTTATTTCTAGTTAGAACCAGTACTAACGACACAATGTTGAAAATGGCGCTGCAATCTACTGTAAACTCAGAGTCCCCTCTCTTTGCCTTGTCTGTTGTGAACAGCGTGCTTGTTGCTTAGTACCCAACGTCAACACTATAATTTCATATGCTATATTGTGGACGAGTCCCGGGTCTAACGGCTGACAGTTTCAAGTGCTGTTGCCACACATAAACAGCGCGTGGAGACATGACTTCTATCTTAGCCGATCACAATATTATACTGACGACATCGACCCATCCAGTAGGGAACAAAATTGAACAAATAAATTTTCCACCGACCGTGGGTTACGAACCCGGGACCTCCATATTCGGAGACGAACGCTCTACCACTTGCGTCAGCTCCGCCCCCACAACAGAACTTTGACTTTTCTTTGTTGTCCGCAGTGTCACAGGTAAACACCTGGCCAAAAAACCCTCAAATTTTGGTCACGATTTTTGTGAAGCAAACTGCATTCCATTCAATCATTGCCATCTCACTAAAATAATGGTCTCCCCCAGAAGCTATGTCAGTTTAGAAAGGTGTTCTATCATTTTATTTTAACGGACCTTTATGATCGGAGGAGAGAGTTGCAAATTTTCAGATGTGAATTTTTTTAATAGAAAATTATTGAGATTTGACTTTACTTAACTTAAAGAAAGTTTACGTTTCAAATAATGTATGGTAGGAAAGCTAGAGTATCAAATAATGTATGGTAGGAGAGCTAGAGTTTCAAATAAAGTATGGTAGGAAAGCTAAAGTATCAAATAATGTATGGTTAGAAGCAATATTCAGGAGTCCTTTGTATGCACGTTTTCTCTCGAATTTCGTTGTTGCTTGTTTGTTGTTTTCTGTTTGTGTTTTTTTCTGTAGGTGTTTTTGTTGTTGTTTTGTTTTGTTGTTGTTGTTGTTGTTGTTGTTGTTGTTGTTGTTGTTGTTGATGTTGTTGTTGTTGTTGTTGCTGTTTGTGTGTTTTTGTCTGTGTGTGTGTTTGTCTTGTTGTTGTCGTTTTTTTAATTATTCTTTTCTGTAAACAAATTATGTTGTTTTTTCGTTTTTGTTTGTCTGTTTGTTCTTTTTTTTTGTTTGTTTGTTTTTTGTTTGCTTGTTTGTTTTTGTTTTTTGTTGTTTTTTGTTGTTGTTTTTGTTTGTTGTTTTTTGTGTTTTTTGTTTGTTTTTTTGTTTTGTTTTTTCCTTTTTTGCTTTGTTTGGTTTTTAATGGTTTTGTTGTTTTGTTTTGTTTTTGGGTATATTGTTTAATTTTGGTTCTTTTTGTGCGCTTTATTTTTTCTTGTCATGTTTTCTCCTTTTTCATTTTTTGTTTTTTTTTGTGCCTGTTTTTAATTTGTTGAACTGTGTTTGTTTTTAGTATTGATATTGTTTTTGGTTGTTTATGTCTTTTTGTCTTTTAAAATCCTCTGTGGACATATAAATATCAACTCTCTTTGTTTAAATTCTGTTAGAGTCCAGGTGGCTGAGCAAGTTAATCCTCATGCTGTGATACAGGAGAAGTCAGACAGAAACGTCCCTCCCAGGGCCAAGGAGACCAGGTGTTTCTCCCGCTGCTGCCCCCCCCCCCCCCCCCCAACCCAATCGTCCCCGTCTCAGAGACCAACAGGGGGGCGCGGTGGCCCAGGGGTAGAACATCGGCTTCCGACGCAAAAGGTCCCGAGTTCGAATCCTGGCGGTTGCGTACCCTACTGGTTGGGTCGGTGTCAGTATAATGTGACCGGCTGAGACAGGAGTCATGGTATCCCCGCCCTGTCTCGTGTGTGGCAGCACATACAATTGTCAGACGTCAGTCTTGGGGCCCGTCCACAATATAGCCTACATAGTGCTGATGTTGGACGTTAAAACCAACTCAACTCAACTGTGCTACCTGAGGGGGCACGGCCAGAACCTTCTGGTGCAGCGACATGGCGAGGCCTACTGTGCAGCTGTCCCTCGGTGCGCCGCATAGCTCTGGCTGGACGATGGTCAGTGTTGGGGTCAATGCCCTATGTGGCAGCTACAGGAGATGCGCTCCGTAGGTGGGGCCTACAGACTAACAGAGGGCCTTCTAGACGGCTATGGCGTACATCGTCTCGACTATCACAGGGTTAGCGATCCACACGCCCCCCTATGGTGTGGGGAATTCCGATCGCTAGTTGGTTTCGTAGATCTAGGCTAGAGTTTTCGTAGATCTAGGCTAGAGCTTTCGTAGATCTAGGCTAGAGCTATGATTGGACGGCAGTGCAGACTCCCTAACCCACCGTCCTTGTTGTCGCTGGCGGGTCCGCTATCGCGAGGTCTCTGTTGCACACGGCACGACAGTCAGTGACTCTCCATGCATGGGCAGTTCTTTTCTGTTGTTATTGTCGTTGTTTTGTTTTGCTTTGTTATTGTTTTTTAGGGAGACAAATTAGTGACAGAGACGTATGAACGAGAATTGCCCATTTCGCGTAACTAGAAAAAAATGTAATGTCTTCTTTTTTTTTTTTTTTTTTTTAGTTGCTGCGCAAATGCGGCTTCGCATTAGACAATATCTTTACGTAAAAAAATAAATGCCCCTTTTTTGTCGTCCGACCTCGGCACGATTGCAGCTTCTTTGTTTTAAGCAACAACACGCAATACATCAGCCAGCAATCCTTTGTTATTGTTTATTTCTGTTGATGTCTTTGTTGTTGTGTTTTAGTTTTGCTTTTCTTGAGTGCATTCCTTTGTGTGTTTACGGTTGAATATACAATGTGGGTAAATTAAAAAGGCAGCTTTCTTTATTTCACTTGGAAGGGATGTTAGCAGTACAAAGACACCGAATACCATTCACTGATTACAAGTATACATATGAGACGAGTTAATAAACAACTCGTATATTCCTCTCCTCAAATTGATTGTGTAGCAAATTGTTTTCTTGTTTTGTTTCTTTGTTTGTTTGTTGTTGTTTTTTTCTAAATTGAGTGTTTTCTTTTTTTCAATACTGGTTTTAGAAAATTACAAGAAATCTAGTTCTTTGTTCCATGGGTCTCCTATGAATCATGTACGGAGACGGGTTGAACCTCGGACTTCCTCTTTGATTAGGCAAGAGCACTATCAACTGTGCTCTCTGACGCTTCGACAGAAAATCCCTCCAGCTCTTTCATGTCATAACGGTTGTCCTAGCTCTAAAAGATAATACCAGCATAATTTCTTTCAGTAATAGTTATACCGACTTAATAAATTGATATTGCACTAGGTTTCGAAAACGCTTGCCTCAAATCGCAGGAATTTGTTTCCTTTTTTTTAACTTTTAATCAAATTTCGTTACTCTATGAATCATGCTTTTAATACAGAGAGATTCAGAGAGATATGCGAGGAAATGGATCGTTTTTGAGTGTGAGGAATAGAAGTGGGAAAGAGGGTTGGGGGGGGGGGGTCGATGGGATGATGGGATGTATTCTAAATGTGCGTTAGGAGGATTATAGGCTTACCTCAGCGCATTACTGTTACTTCCGTAAAAACTTTTTAGGGTAATTAGCGAGGGGCCACTGACTTGCTCTCACCTTGTTCAGGTGCAATATTCCCATTGACCCTTCACCCGAGGGTCAACTCTCGTGCCAGGACATGCATCACTCTGACTGTTCTCTTTGATATCACTAGATATCAGACACAAGTTGCATTAGGGTCTCACATAGTTTCCCGCGGTAAGTATGCTTGGTTTTTACTTTGGGTATAAAAAACATAGTCACAGTAAAAGTAAAAAAAATAACTCTAAATGACTATATGATTGTGGTAGAGTTTTATTACATTTATATTTTTTTTGTACTCTGAAGATCAAGGTATAAATTTGCACTGTTCGAAGGAATGCCCCTCCTCTCCAGCCTGAGGAGTTGGTTCTCTTCTCCGTGTAAGACTCCAAGAAAGGCCTTATACTTGAAAGTTATCTCCTATTCCTTAAACCAACTTTCAGTTGTCTAACAATTCTTTGCACTGGAAAAAGTCATGATGAAAATATTTTAAAACGTTGTGCATAAGTACATGTAGATCAAATTCGTGTGCATGCACTACTAAATCTCTCATTCTCTCTCTCTATATCTATCTATCTATCTTTCTATCTCTCTTCCTCCTCTCTCTCTCTCTTTCTTCTGTCTACCTCTATCTCTTTCTTTTTTGCTCTCTTTTCTCTTTGTCTCGCATATCTTTCTATCTATCTGCTTACCTATGTGCCTATAAAAAAAAGATAAAATATAATTATGTGCACCTTCTCAGAACTCTTACTATATCACTCATTTGAGCCGTTGAGTTTTGAAAAAAAAATGCTCTCCCGTTTTCTTATTCAATTTTGTTATAATTATGTTATTATTTTTTTATTTTTTTTTTTTTTTTTTTTTTTTTTTTTGGGGGGGGGGGGGGGCGGCTGTCTTTTGAAATAGTTTCCTATGACTTTATCTCAACACCAACTTTGTGCATTTATTGAAATGAAGGCATTCTAAAATGCCAGATTATTAGTGGCGTCATTATCATTTTTTTTTTCGTCAAGACTTTTATCACACAGTATTTTGTGATAAAATTACACATTTCGGGCCACTCGCAAAGTAAAGACTACAGTCGCTCTAAGATATTATCAAATGTGTTGTATCAGGTGAGACAAAGGATGAGTCATCAAGCTGCTCCAAACTGCACAAACATCGATTACCAGATCAATGTATCAGACTATCACTGTTGTTGGCTGTGATTAATTACCAGATCAATGTATCAGACTATCACTGTTGTTGGCTGTGATTAATTACCAGATCAATGTATCAGACTATCACTGTTGTTGGCTGTGATTGATATCAATGTATCAGACTATCACTGTTGTTGGCTGTGATTGATATCAATGTATCAGACTATCACTGTTGTTGGCTGTGATTGATTACCAGATCAATGTATCAGACTATCACTGTTGTTGGCTGTGATTCGGTGACCTTGCGCTGAGTGTTCTTACAACATGTCAATGAGGACGAGAGAAGTTGGCGATCATTGGTTTCTGCATGATACTACCCTGTTTCGATCATTGCATATCGAACTTGGATAGCATTAACATTGACTGCATCACTTGAAACCTGGTACCTCTATGGTCTAGATCTAATTTCTATTATGACTTAAGGAAATCAATCATTTGTTTTGACCATGATTGAACTAAGATATCATTAGTGCTTGATCAAATTTAGATTGTTCGGGAATGAGATTTTGGTATGAATCAGGTACAAACTCGTCTTTTTATTTTTCATATTATACAAAACACGTTAGAAAAGATCAATAACATTATGTTCGTTCTTATCTAGCTCTTAAACTAGTTGCGCACTATCTTTATTCATTCAAACTATTCTTAAAACTCTTAATTTGTTGAAGGTAACAGTCACCATTTCTGTAAAACAAGCAGATACAACGTTTAAATCTTTTATGTTGGACCTACAATGAGTGAAATTGAAATTTTAAACATTTGTGATGGGTTTAAAGCTAAGCGTACAGAACTGGGACCATATGACTTCCCAGGTTTAAAGACACATCTGGCAGCCATACTGAAGGCATGAGAGGTGAGACCCCATCTCTGTCTGGACTGGAGCTCTTCCTGCAGCGCGTTATTTAGACATAAAGATCCATTACCTTGTCCAGGCTGATCTTGTTAAAACAGCGGTCACTCCAGGGGGGGCTCGGTCCGCTCGGGCAGATGGGCAATGGTCATTCCGCCAGCTGGTCACTGTCCGGCAGACAACACAGGCCTTGCGGTTCGTTCTACGACAACAGATGGCGTAATCGCGCCCTGTAGACATATGTGGGTTTTTTTTATCGCTCATTGGCTCCCTAATTCCAGGCTAGAGCTGTGATTGGATGGCGATGAAGATTCCCTTTCCTGTCGTCTTGGTTTACTCTGCAAACTCTGTAGTGTTTAGTCCTCTCCCTGGCCGCTTTCCTGGACCCGAGGTCCGGTCAGTGACTCCTACAGCCCCTGCTGAGAGTGCGGGAATTTCAGAACACAGCAGTGATGGAGCACCAAGCTTCATAGTGAGCGAGGTAGCACTGTGGTTAGAGAGTCGGCTTCCGAAGCAGGAGTTCCGGGTTCAATCCACGCTCAGGCGGTCGTGTTTTTTGCCCACTGCTGTTTTAACAAGAACAGTGTGGAGAAGGTAAAGAATCTTTTTATGTCTAAATAACGCACTGCACGAAGAGCTCCAGTCTAGACAGAGGGCAGTTGCACCACTTCAGGTTCGAACCTTAGACCGTTCTACTCATGAGGCTAGAGTTGTACCGACTGGACTTGCAGGCGTTCCCGTTTGAAACGCCCAGGGTTGGAGTTGTCTTGAACTAGGGTGTCCCCTGGCCGTTATGATTCACTTGTCTTATCTGGGATGTTTATACTGGTAGTGGTACTTAACTTGACACATTTCTCTCTTACAAACTTTATTTCAATGATTCTCAAGTTAAGAATTCTTTCGCAACTTGACACAGTATTATTTACAACGTCTTTTTACGTGGGGGTATAATATGAAAAAAGGGGTTCTTGCTACTTAGTGGCAATAAAAAAAACTTTATGGCAGTTTTGAAATGTTGTTGTCTTATGTTATATCTCGTGAAAGTTATGCATGTATATCTTTCACAAGATATAACATAAAACAAAGACAAAACATATATACGTTTTAAAAACAATCGTAAAGCTTCCAAGCGACAAGCAGTTTTTGACGGGGACTATAGACCCTCAGTGTTTTCCTATGAGGTGACTCATGTTGAATTGTGTGGAGTGTTATTCATCATGTGACGCGAAGATAGAAATCTCAACCTCTCTATGTTTATACATGTATTGCGCATTATCTTTCGCTTCAGGGTTGCGAACAAATTTTAAAAAATGATTTTTTAGACATGTTTGGTCGCTGACAAGATAAAAATCAGTTAAATGGAAGCTTTCTACTCTTTCCTAGTCATTAATTCTTTGGGTGAAGTCAAGATATTAATTTTGCTTTGAAGTTACGCTCTGTTTTTCATGCTTTAGAATTGTCTTGAAAAGTTTATTTTGAAGAAACCCAGGTTATGGTTTTTATTGTAAGTTTTCTTTGCTTTTTCATTATTTTCATATATATATATAATAGTGTCTAGACAAATAAAAACACATGGAAATGATGCCTTAAACGGTTCTCGAATGTACGTCAAACAATAGGATGGCCTAGTCCCGCTCTGATTGTGTTGAATGATTTGTACTTCCCAAGGGGGGAAATGGTAAACGTGCCAAGTACTAGGATTTACCAAAATAATGTATCTCGTTTACAGCAAATAAAGCTGTCCAGTTAGACAAGATAAAATCCGATACACAACGGTCATGCTTGAAGAGATGCCGTAGGACACACAAGGCCTTTCTGGGTTAACACTAAACTAAGGGAATCAGGAGACACGAGGCAAACCTGGGTTCAAAACAAGAACTGAGGGTGAGAAAATATTTATAATAAATCCTACAGCCATCCCACCCCACCCCTGAATTTAGTGTGAGAATAATCGGAAAAGTTTCCTTATAGGCCCCCTCCCCTTCCTCCTCCACTTCCCTCTCCCCTTCCTCCTCCCCTTCTTCCTCCCCTTCCCTCTCCCCTTCCCCCTTCCCCCCCCAACCTAATCTACCTATTTACCTGGCCCACACGTGGCGATAAATAAGTCAAGATGTAAGATTGCGGAGCTGGGTCGATGCAACCTTGGGTCACCGAAGTTTTGCCCTGTTATTTACTGAGGTGATCTTTTGAGAACCCCTATAAAGATTTCACGTGTTTGTTGCTGGGCGCCAAGTCAACCACCTGTGGTTGTTTTGGGTTGGGTTTTTTTTCGGAGGAATGGTCCAAAGATTCTATAGGTTTTGTTGTTGTTGTTTTTGTTAGTGCTGTTTTTGTTTTTGTTGTTGTTGTTGTTGTTGTTGTTGTTGTTGTTGTTGTTGTTGTTGTTGTTGTTGTGTTGTGTTGTTGTTGTTGTTGTTGTTGTTGTTGTTGTTGTTGTTGTTGTTCGTTGTTTTGTTTTTTTTCCTTGCCTTTTTTGTTGTTCGTTGTTGTCCCTTTTGCATTGTTGTTTTTCTATCTCCTTTCTCTCCTCATCTCCTTTCGCTTTTTCTCCCTCCCTCTCTCTCTCTCTCTCTCTCTCTCTCTCTCTCTCTCTCTCCCTCTCTCTCTCTTTCTCTCTCTCCATACTATCTTTATCTTTCTTTATTAAGTTCCGTTCATATAATGTCCTTGCTCTGGCTTATGCACATTTATTCTTCAAACCTATTATCTCTCAGCGTTTTTTCCTCTTATCTGTTTCACTCTTGTCCTTCCCTCACATTCACTCCTCAGCAACGGTATTGCACCTCGTCTCCCAAAACCCATAGCTTCGAAAGTACAACATTGCTACTACCTTACACCCCGAAGTTAAGGTAGTTTCTATCATTAAAAACCACCTAGTCCAGCGTCTAAGTTAATAACCCCGTTGAATTTACTCCGTGAGGCCATAGTTTGGGCTGAGATGTTTGGGATTAGAGTGTCTCAGACCGCACAAAGGCCGGTAACCCAGCATTAGCCCTTATCAAGTTCGCCCCTAACATGGTGGCCGGGGAGATCGCCATTGTTGGGGCACTTCACACCCTGTGGGAGGTCTTCGCTGGAGATCTTGGCCGGGGTCCGTCCGATAAGTGAGACAGCCGACTGAGATAGTAAACTCTTTGCGATTAACGCGACGATAATCTATGAGACAACCAAATCCTTCAGGTATGGGCTTTTCTAATCGCTTGATGGCTCCATAAGTTTAGGATAATGGTATGGTTGGACGCCGGTGCAGCTTCTCTTACTTATCGTCTTTGTTTTCGCTATGGGCGCCTGTATCACAAGGACTCTAGTGTTGATGGCCTTGGCAAGAGATGTTTTAGTCTCCTTTATGTGCCTGGTGGTTTGTATATAGCACTGGACAGGTGTTCGACGTTGATGATGTTGATTGTGGTGTTACTGTCTAGAATGTTGTTAGGCATGCTGACAAATCAAATTCTTTGATTGTTTCTCATTTTTCTAAACTTCTGAAAATTACTAATGGTTTATCACTGCTGGCATCAATGTGAAGATGTAAGTGATAGCCTAATTCAACCCACACTTTCTAAATGATAGATGAAAATACGTACATGTACATCCCAATATACTCAGCATGAATTCAGTATATTATTCATTCTCTTAGTCGTTTCGTTAAAATAAGGTAATCAGTTACCTCAAGTGGTTTCTTCCATACCTCTCTCCCAAGCTACACACTGTTTCTCTTGTCTCAATAAAAGAAGGCTAAACCCTTCAAACAGACAGTTCATTAAAGGTTTTGGTTAATCAAAGGAACAGTTCACAATGAAATTATATGAGGCTTGCTTTCTGTGTGTTTTTAAAAACAGTCGTCACACGACTCAAGTTTGTACTTTCATGGAAGCACACTGAACAATTCAACACAAACATAATTATTTAAGCCAGTGAAAGCATACATTGTTTTAGAATTGTCTGATAGACGAACTTGTGTTCATTCATTAAAAGGTTATTTTAAAAGTGCCTGACGGTTAAACATGCCATGAATTGCAGATTTCTTGAGTGATCAATGAGAAGGTTGTCACTATAATTCATCGCACGCTTCTAATCGTTCTGGATTCACGGCACGCTTCAAATAACGGCATATTAATATAAAATGTGTAACATAGCCTCTGTTGTATTTCTTTGCCTTATATGAAAGCCGTTGTCACAATACTTGACCGCTGCAACTTATCGTTGAGAGTAATATAAAATAGTCATTGTCACATGTCTGTGTCGTAAGTGATGACTGCAGTCTAATATAAAACAGCTACTGTTATATTCTCTATTCTTTGCAACTGATGTGCAATAATACAATTAAAAGCGAATCAAGATCAAAGAAAGTCTCTTGCTTGAGGCGCAGTCTTCACATAAATCCAAATAATACAGAGGGATTGGACACAATCGATTTGATCCAATCGATTACAGCTCATACATCATCATGTCAAAAGTAGAACGTGTTTGCTTCTCATACATCAGGCCATACGTCGTGCTATACGTACCGTTCAATGAAAATAAATCGTGCTATACGTCGTGCTATACGTACATGTTACAGTACAAGATAAAACCTGCATAAGGTCATACGTACAACCGTTCAATGAAAATACGTCGTGCTCTACGTACATTTTACAGTGCAAGGTAAAGCGTTCAACAGGTCATACGTACATAAGCAGAACTGCCGATGTTATTAGACCAAAAAAAGTGCATAGATTGTACGCGTCTAACAACTTTTGTCTAAATATATACATTTTCAAGACAGGTTTTCTCTCAGTTGGGTGATTTCAATGAAAGTCAAATCATTAACATAACGGGCACTCCAATCCAATGACGTTGGCTGATCTGTTTTACGTGGAATTTCTTAATGTTGGTCACCTGAAGGTAATTGTAGCACAGGGGACATACTTAGTTCTAATGTTTCCCGTGAAATGGTGAATACATGTGATTTAAATGTCTTAAATATTTTAACCATTGCTCATGATCAAAGAAAAATTATCAACATGTCAATCATTACGAGGAGCTCAAGAGTGTTGAGTAGTCGCCCACTGAGCCATTGAGCTCTAGGATTGTACTAGATACGGTAACTTGTGTAAGTTGTTTAGTATAGCCTTTGATTGTAGATCATGTCCTGGGTGTGCCCCTCAGTCACATCTGTAATCTGTCCTTGACATGAATAGGGGCTACATCTCATCTGTCACTTGCATCCATCTCCGGAATCCCTCTCTCTGTCTCTCTGACTTTCTCTGCGTGTGTGTGTGCGTGTGTGTGTCGCTCTCTCTCTCCCTCTCTCTCTCTCTCTCTCTCTCTCTCTCTCTCTCTCTCTCTCTTTCTCTCTCTTTCGTTCTTTCTTTTTTATCTCTAAAAATCAAGGTCTCTCCCTCTTTTTCTTACTTTCTATTTATTTTCATGTCACGTTCTTTTTTCTCCAAATCTCTGTCTCGCACGCACAATCTCCCCATCCCCTCTCTGTTTCTTTCTCTCCCCCTCCCTCCTCTTCTCTCTCCCTCTCTGTCTCTCTCCCCATCCTTCCTGTTAGCCTGGACAAGATTGTATCTTGATGCTCCTTCAGCTGTCGCATTATGTTTCAGGAAACCATGTCCATCACACATATAATAAATGCGCTCAGTTTTACTGTCTGCGGTCAGTGGTCAGCCAACTATCGAGATGTTTCAAACAGACAAAACAGAAACAAAAACAAAAACAAACCGAAAAGTAAGGAAGGCTCTTTTTTGTAGTGAACAAAGAACAGGTAAGCTTAGCCTCATGATTATGTTGTCTATCATTGCGTAGTGTTTAGGACTGGCTTTTTGTAGTTGTTCTTTTGTTCTTGTTGTTGTTGTTGTTCTTGTTGTTGTTGTTTTTTGGATGTTGTTGATGATGATGAAGATGTTGTTGTTGTTGTTGTTGTTGTTGTTGTTGTTGTTGTTGTTGTTGTTGTTGTTGTTGTTGTTGTTGTTGTTGTTAGTATTGTTGTTGTGTAGGGTGGTTGTCGTGGTGGTGGTGGTGGTTGTGGTTGTGGTGATGGCATTGATGTTGTTTGTTTGTTTTTGTTATTGTTATTTTTTTATTTTCTGTTGCTGCTTATTACGGACGTCTTTACCTCTGTGTTTTCGCGGGCACTGTCCATTATGAGCGCCGCCGTTGCCATTGACTAGCCTGTGATTTTAGTTGTACATGTACCTATAACGGTCATAAGTCTGTCTCGATCTCACAGGCCCACTTAGTGACGCACGGTGTTCGAAGCTTTTAGCATGGGGATTAATTTGTGCTAAACTGTTTCTATTGATCATTTTGTTGTGAGTGAGCGTGACTAAACTAAACTACGTAGCGCCTCTACATGTCACGCAACAATCAAACAACGACTTGATGAACGATAACAGTGTCACAGAATGTCCTCTCCTTTACCCCCTCTCTCTCTCTCTCTCTCTCTCTTGTCCTCTCCTGTACCCTCTACATCTTTCTCTCTCTATCTCTCTCTCTCTCTCTCTCTCTCTCTCTCTCTCTCTCTATCTCTCTCTACTCTCCTCTTCTCTTCCTAACTCTTCTCTCTACTCTCTCTCTCTCTCTCTCTCTCTCTCTCTCTCTCTCTCTCTCTCTCTCTCTCTCTCTCTCTCTCTCTCTCTCTCTCTCTCTCTCTCTCTTTCTCTCTCTATCTCTCTTTTTCACATACACACATAAACACTCCTGTACCTCTCCATCATGTTCACTTTCTCACTCTTTGCCCGGCTCACTTTTTACAAAATCAATCTACTTTTAATATCAAATAATATTAAAGATTAATGTATTAACATGATGTAGACAAAAAGGGTGAAAACAAGATGGTCTCACGTTTAACACGAATCTCTGTACGCAAGTACAACACGTCATTCAAAGAAAACAAACAAAAAAGAGATGATTACTGTAGTTGGGTTGGTTTAACGTCCAACATCAGCACTATATAGGCTATATTGTGGACGGGCCCCAAGACGGACGTCTGACAAATTAATGTCCTGCCACAAACGAGACAGGGCGGGGATACCATGACTCCTATCTCAGCCGCTCACATTATACTGAGACCGGCCCAACCAGTACGGAACGCAACAGTCAGGATTCGAACTCGGGACCTTTTCGGTCGGAAGCCGATGTTCTACCCCTGGACCACCGCGCCCCCACCAGGTCCCCGTCAGCAGCTGAACAGCCAGGCATGTCCCACTGCTTGTGTGCTGGTCAGATTTGACCTTGCAGGCAGCGCAAGCCATTATTTGTTGCTTGCCTTTTTTCTGTTGTTTTTTTTTTCCCTCCAGGTCATTGTAGTCTTTAAATCACCAGGCGATTAATTTGCGCGTTCGATTACTGGATTTAATTTGGATTTCTAAATTATTATTGTTTTGATGTATTAGTTAACTTTTCCTGATCTGAGCTAAAAATTTGCTCTGTGCCGCTTTCTTTCTCAGTGTCTTTGTCTCAGTCTGTCTCGATCTCTTTCTTTCTCTGTCTGTCTGTCTGTCTGTCTCTCTTTCTCTCTCTCTCTCTCTCTCTCTCTCTCTATCTCTATCTCTCTACCTACCTATCTATCTATCTATCTCTGTTTCTATGTCTATCTCTATCTCTATCTCTCTACCTACCTATCTATCTATCTATCTCTGTTTCTATGTCTATCTCTATCTCTATCTCTCTACCTACCTATCTATCTATCTATCTCTGTTTCTATGTCCATCTCTATCTCTATCTCTCTACTTACCTATCTATCTATCTATCTCTGTTTCTATGTCTATCTCTATCTCTATCTCTCTACCTACCTATCTATCTATCTCTGTTTCTATGTCTATCTCTATCTCTATCTCTCTATCAATGTGTCTATCCATACAGGGTCGCCAATAAAATGGACCATCTTTCGGTTTATCTCTTTGCCTAACTTTCTGCTTGTACAATAATTCTAAGTATTACTATTAGCCTATGTAGCGCTGACGTTGGACCTAACCAACAAACTCAAACTATAACCTTTCTGCTTGTCTATTTTTCTGCATTTAATACGTATATGATCCTCATTGGCAGTCGATGAGACGTTACAAATGGCGAGCTTTTCTCATGAAAAAAATTTCAGTGTAAAAAACTTAGTAGGTTTTGTTCGCGACATTGTTTGAATTCCATGTGTACATAATTTCTTTGTCCTAAATTGAACATCCATTTGACCTTTGCAGTGTATTTTCTCTGCTTGGTGTCAAAAATGTCAAAACAAAAATTACTAACATTATGTCGCTCTGGGAAGTTTAGCAAAACAAGATCTATCTGGATTAATGTTGTTCTATTAAATTTGTTTTGTTGTTGTTGTTTACTTTTGTTGCCAAAAAAGTTTACCTCAGAAAGTTCTTAATGTCGGGGTCATACAAACTCCGATTCCCTAAAAGCACAGATCAGAAGTTTTACATTCTACAGCTGTTACCTAAGGGTACATGGAAACACTGCATCCTAACTATTAAAACCATTTTTTTAATATCAACTTCTTTTAAGGTGAAAACACGAAACTCAGATTTGTACATGTAATAGCAAGTTTTTTCTTGGTAGTTGAGAACCTATTTGATAGTCTCTTGTCTCCAAAGTGGGAAAGGGTCCCAAGACAAACTTCTGACCGATTGT
>RQTK01000453.1:309892-359215 GCA_003991915.1 Elysia chlorotica
AAAAAACAACAAAACAAATTTAACAGAACAACATAAATCCAGATAGATCTTGTTTCGCAGTAGAGAGAGAGACGTAGAGAGAGAGAGACGTAGAGAGAAAGAGACGTAGAGAGAGAGAGAGATAGAGACGTAGAGAGGCAGAGCGCGGATTCCAGGACGACACTTGAGCCGGTCACATTAAACTGACGCCCACCCGCACAGTACAGGGCGGAATACGACAAATACATTATAATGTGCACCCATCGTTGGATTGAACACGAGACCTCTCCAATAGACGTCCGCCGCTCTACCACTTTGGTCACTTCAGCTTCAAAATAAATGTTTGCTTGCCTCGAATCGAACCCGAGCCGCCTGGGGGAAAAGCAATGTTTTCATAATTAATGCCTACTCTAAATCCCCAATAATACCAGCTGCGACGTTAGTTGTGGTGTAGAGGTTACCTAGTATACAGTTCCAAAATGCATACTCAGTGTCCTCCTACTGTAATTCATAGTCCGAGGCACCGTGATATGAATAAGAAAAGCATCAGTTTGTCAACGACGGCTTTTATATTTGTTGGACACAAAAATTACAAACTAAAAGTAATGTTTTTGGTCTGACTTGTCTCGGATTTGGTTAGTGTTGGTATGTGACAGGGTACAGGGCAAACCTGGGTTCGAACTGACTTAGCATCAAAAAGTATGTGTAAACAAGCTCTTAACACTGCCAGCCCTGAAACTGTCAAGACTTGAATATTTGACCCAAGGAGCGAGAGAGAGAGAGAGAGAGATCTATCTATCTATCTATCTATCTATCTATCTATCTATCTATCTATCTATCTATCTATCTATCTATCTATCTATCTATCTATCTATCTATCTATCTATCTATCTATCTATCTATCTATCTATCTCTATCTCTATCTATCTATCTATCTATCTATCTATCTATCTATCAATGTGTCTATCCATACAGGGTCGCCAATAAAATGGACCATCTTTCGGTTTATCCCTTTGCCTAACTTTCTGCTTGTACAATAATTCTAATAGTAATCTATTAGCCTATGTAGCGCTGACGTTGGACCTAACCAACAAACTCAAACTCAAACCTTTCTGCTTGTCTATTTGTCTGCATTTAATACGTCTATGATCCTCATTGGCAGTCGATGAGACGTTACAAATGGAGAGCTTTTCTCATGAAAAAAATTCCAGTTTAAAAAAACTTAGTAGGTTTTGTTCGCGACATTGTTTGAATTCCATGTGTACATAATTGCTTTGTCCTAAATTGAAAACAGCCATTTGACCTTTGCAGTGTATTTTCTCTGCTTGGTGCCAAAAATGTCAAAACAAAAATTACTAACATTATGTCACTCTGGGAAGTACTGCGAAACAAGATCTATCTGGATTTATGTTGTTCTGTTAAATTTGTTTTGTTGTTTTTTTTTATTTTTTGTTGCCAAAAAAGTTTACCCTAGAAAGTTCTTAGTGTCAGAACCATAAAAATTCCGATTCCCTAAAAGTCCAGATCAGAAGCTCTACATTCTAAAGCTGTTACCTAAGGGCACATGGAAACACTGCATCCTAACTATTAAAACCATTTTTTTAATATCAAATTCCTTTAAGGTGAAACACGAAACTCAGAGTTGCAATAGCAAGTTTTTTCTTGGTAGTGAGAAACCTATTTGATAGTCTCTGTCTCCAAAGTGGGAAAGGGTCCCAAGACACAACTTCTGACCGACTGTACGTGCTGTCGTAGACAGAGGAGAGGAGAGAGAAAGAGGGGGAGAGACATAGAGAGAGAGAGGAAGGCAGAGAGAGATAAAGAGAGAGCGAGAGATCGAGAGCGAGAGAGGGAGAGAGAGAGAGATAGCTAGAGAGAGAGACTGGGACAGAAACAAAGACAGAGAGAGGGAGGAATGAGATTAATGGGCCACTCGTCATTGTACCTTCACGTGAGTCCTGCCTGTTCTGCGTGCGCTACTCGAGTCTGATGTTTGACTGTCATGCTGATTTTATTGGACATCTCATTTCCACAGGCGCAAGTAAACAAAAGATTAAGTAAAATAATGTTTATTAAGCTGTGGCTACCTCATCCTGGAGGGCGCAAGCTGTAGAGTTTTTGAAATGTTAGTATTTTCACCACTTAGAGGTTGAAAGCGGGAAATAGCAGATAATAATAACATTTTTAAGGCATGCAGACAGAACTAATTGACAAAGTCTGACAGTTAGGCAGACAAAAATACAGACAGGCAGAGAGTCGGATAAGTATGCAGTGGTAGTCGAACAATTAGACTTATAAACAGAGACAAAATAGTGAGGAAATTAAATAATGACCATACTAAACTACTTAACTACTTAAACATTATGCAAAAACATAGCGCCCAGAGTAAGAAGGATCATAGTCGCTACGTATACCCCCCCCTCACCCCTCCCCTCTCCCCAAATCAGCAGAGGCGGACAAACAAAAAGACATAAATGAACATTGGGGCATATAAGAACATAGAAAGAGAGAGGAAAAGATGTAGAATGGAGGAGAGAAGCTCAGACATGGTACCATGGCAGGCGGGCACGTATAAAAACCAAAACCATGACTGATTAGAAATCCGTAAGAAAAGTCAATAATACATTGTAGTTCTTGAAAGAATTCGCCTACCGGTGATGGTTTTGTTTTGTTTAGATGCATACAAGGCTGCACTTGTAGACAAAGAAACTAAGCTGGTGGCTTAATGGTAGAAACCGCGGCTTCTATTTGGGGTGTCCTTGGGTGTCCCATTGTGTTCTCGGTTCGATCCCCGATGAGAATCGCCTTGTTCTCTATTTGTTGGGTCGGTGCAAGAATCATGTGACCGGCCAAGACGGAGGTCCGGGTAGTCCCGTTCATTTGGCTTGAATTAAAATTGATGTGCTATTTGGCTTGTGTTAACGTTAACAGAATAGAAATGGAAGTGTTTAACTTGGTCCGCTATTTGGCTTGTGTCAACGTTTCCAGAATAGAAAGGGAAGTGTTTAACTTGATCCGCTATTTGGCTTGTGTTAACGTTAACAGAACAGAAATGGAAGTGTTTAACTTGATCTATTTGGCTTGTGTCAACGTTAACAGAATAGAAAGGGAAGGGTTTAACTTCATCTGCTATTTGGCTTGAATTAACTTGATCTGCTATTTGGCTTGAATTAACTTGATCTGCTATTTGGCTTGAATTAACTTGATCTGCTATTTGGCTTGTGTTAAACGTTAACAGAATAGAAAGGGAAGTGTTTCACTTGATCTGCTATTTGGCTTGTGTTAAACGTTAACAGAATAGAAAGGGAAGTGGTTTACTTGATCTGCTATTTGGCTGATCTTGATCACGACACATCGACTGTCATTTCCACAACATGTATCCAGTAATTATATCGAACACATTGCAGGTCAAGGGAGGGTGATGGGGACATCCCCAGCCTATGATGGATGAGGCTCTCCCAGGTCCAGAGATCATGGAACAGCCAATCAGATGTAGTCAGCCTTGGTTACGGGTTATTTGCGTGCATGACTCTCGTGTTCTGCTGACGCAGACATGTTTTCATAAATCACTGTAATACTGTTGTTTTGGTAGGGGTACCTCTAGAAAGCTTGGCACACAGAGCCACTACTTGAGTTTTATTGAAGTGGATTATTAAAAGAGTACGCAATAAGAAAAGGATTGTAAACCGCGGAAACCTTTCTTTAAATAAGGTTTATTGCCTTCAATATCAACTAGAGAAAACGAAGCAAGAAGATTTTTATAAAATCTGCAGTTTGTTGTTGCTTATTTTAGTAATTATACTTCTAGAAAACTTTGAAGACAGTGTCTCTTGGATTAGTAACTATTGCAATCACGTATACAAAAGGTGTACACGATAATAAAAGGGTTACCAATTGCGGAAATCTGGTTTAAAGAAAGAAAGAAAGAAAAAAAGGCTTTCTGAGATCACTGCTAAATGTGCATGCAGAGAAAATCAATGCGAGGGTAGCGAGCGTGTTCGCAGTCCATCTATGTGGCTGATTGACACACCAACATGAAGCACGGCTGACTAGCGTGCTGAGTTGACACACCGACATGAAGCACGGCTGACTAGCGTGCTGAGTTGACACACCGACATGAAGCACGGCTGACTAGCGTGCTGAGTTGACACACCGACATGAAGCACGGCTGACTAGCGTGCTGAGTTGACACACCGACATGAAGCACGGCTGACTAGCGTGATGAGTTGACACACCGACATGAAGCACGGCTGACTAGCGTGATGAGTTGACACACCGACATGAAGCACGGCTGACTAGCGTGCTGAGTTGACACACCGACATGAAGCACGGCTGACTAGCGTGATGAGTTGACACACCAACATGAAGCACGGCTGACTACAGTGACTAGCGTGCACTTTGACATGAGGACAAGACCTGGTCTACAGCCATTGACACATGGATGAGGAAACACGGGGACGGGCAGACCAAAGCCTAGTCCAGGCCCTGTCGGTGATTGATGACTTATTGACAAGTACAGAACAACAATGCCATGCACAGGACAACATAAACTTTTGATATATTGCTTACCTGCTGAAAAGTCAATGAGAGCCAAAAAAATCTTTGGTATTGATCTTAACAGTCGTCATTTAGTCTTAGCCTAGTCAGTAATTATGTGTGATTTGAATTGCCGAAAGCAGTGTTGTTGTTTTGTTGTTTTGTTGTTATTATTATTACAATTATCAAATTACTATAATAATTTTTATATTATTATTATTATTATTATTATTTATCGTAACAATTTTCATTAATTAGTCTTTCTATCAAGGTGTTTGTCATGATAATGTGTATGCTTTGAAATTTTGATGTTGTTCGTTGTTGGTGGTATTGATGTTACTGTTAAAGTGTTAATGTTGTTGTTGTTGTTGTTGTTGTTGTTGTTGTTGTTGTTGTTATTATTATTATTGTTGTTGTTGTTGTTGTTGTTGCTGCTGCTGCTACTGCTGCTGCTGCAAAATATTGTTCTATTCTTATTTTTCACTATATTATTTTCTTCTCCCTCCCTGACTTTCTTCAATCTCTATTTTCATTTGCTATATCCATCTTCTGTAACATTCGCTCCCTTGTTTCCGTGTTCATTGTACTTATTATTATTATTATTATTATTATTATTATTATTATTATTATTATTATTATTATTATTATTATTATTATTATTATAAATGTTGTTGTCGTTGCTGTTGTTGTTGTTGTTGTTGTTGTTGTTGTTGTTGTTGTTGTTGTTGTTGCTGCTACTGCTGTTGTAAAATATTGTTCTATTTTTATTTTTCACTGTTTTATTCTCTTTCTCCCTCCCTTATTTGACATAGATTTTGTTGTTTCTCTTGTTTATTATAACATCCTTACACTTATCGGAGAGTTTATCAAACACTTTATAACACAGTTCACAGGAAAACATGAATGTAAAAAAAATGAAAACAACATATGATATAAAGAGGGAGACTCACTGCATATAAAATCATAACCGGACGAAAAATGCCAAAGGAAATGTCGTTGGGTGTAACATGTTTGAAAGAAATGCTGGGGAGCGACGTAAGAGGAAACACGTTGAGGGCTGGCTGTAACTCATGAATTCATCACACAAGGATGTTGTTTAGGGAAATGTCATGCTAGCTGTTGGGGCGAATGTTGCCGCTTTGTGCATCATACAGTAAGAATGTTGTTACGCCAGTCAGTCAGTCAGTCTTGTTTGCAGTCACAGTTGGATCTCTGATGGGAGTCTATTGGCTCTTTTCAGTCAGTCAGTCAGTCAGTCAGTCAGTCAGTCAGTCAGTCAGTCAGTCAGCCAGTCAGTCAGTTAGTCTTTCACTAATTTTGGTTGGTTGGCGGCTGGTTTCTTAACGTCAATTTCTGTAAACTTTATCGCGGACTGGTTCTTGGGCCCTCGTCTTACAATTCTACGTACGCAGCTGGACACCGATCGAACCTGTGATTTAAAGATCTGACTCTTTGTATCGCACAAGGCTGGCTGCCTCGCCATTTCCCTCTTGACCTCTTCCTAATTCTTGATTGTCAGTCAGTGTCTGTTTGAGTCCATCGTTTGTTTGCGAGGCTTTCTAAAAATATAATAGGCAAAGTCACCGAAATAAACAAACATTTGCATTTTGAGTGAAAAAGAGTTATATCATCAGCCTACAAGGGATACTTAGAACAGTATACATTTTAATCTGATAGGCTGGTAGGCTTAAAAATCATCTCCGAGTATCATTCTTTCCTACCTATGATAGAAGTTTACAAGAAATAGATCAGTGTTACCCTTAGTATGCGAAAATGCGTCCACTTTGGTCAGTTCGATGAGTTGGTCAATATTTAAGGGGATCCCGACTCTCCTCCATTCTAGCAGTATGCCCTGCCCATTGTCACCTTTGTCTTTCTGAAAGTTCAGCATGTTCGTTTCTGTGTGGCACGAGACAGCTCAGTTAACAGTGCTTTCAAGCAAAAGTTTATTTTCACGAGGTTCGAATCTGTAGTCTGTCCATCTCACTTTAGAATTGTTCAATAAGAATTAGATTTTTATGTCTATTTCTAATCGTATTATACACCATGTGAACATTTCAATAATTCGGTCACTATTTGTGTATAAATTCTTATTCTTATTATGTATTCCTTTTTTTTTTAAATGCAAATTGCACTTATTGGTTGCCAATAGTAGTTGTGTTCTTTAGCATGTCATTTTCAGTTTCCCCTTCATGGTTTAATGAAGTATTATTATACCCTTCACTTGTAACTAAACTTTTCACGCACAATTTTTATGTTTTTACTACTCAGAGAGAGATAAAGGAGTCACCGTTGCTACTAGTATAATGCATTAACTGTCTTAGGACATCATGAGCACAACATAGCCGTTACCGTGCTGACGTGCCGTAAAACAAACTCACTCACTCACTCACTATTTCACTAAATGCAGCAATCTAGCATGGTTTAATGAAGTATTATCTTGCCTTATCAGTTCTCCCCCTATGAGCAATATGAGCAATTGCAACTGAGTACTGCTTACAATAAGTGACACCATGAGTTTATCTCGCTTTCCTTCATTGATTGGGAAAAAATGACACCATAACTACCCCATTAGACCTAAATGGTTGTGTTTGCCGGCTGCACCCGTAAATTGTTGGTTTTGAGGACAACGATAGTCGCTATTTTGAGTCAACTTAGTGCACAATGTTAATAATAGCCTTACTTACTGAAATACTCGAAAGTGGCATTATTGTTTTAAACAAGAACTGAGGTATAAATATTATCGTGTTTAATACATAGAGTGGATGTTAAATGGTTCTAGGCTTTCAAACATTTGAACCCCACTGAAACAGTCCTTCTGTCGAGGTTGCCATTGGGGATTGTTTTGGTTGGACTATTTTTTACTAGGATTTTGTTGTTGTTGTTGTTGTTGTTGTTGTTGTTGTTGTTGTTGTTGTTGTTGTTGTTGTTGTTGTTGTTGTTGTTTGTTGTTGTTGTTGTTGTGTTGGGGTTGGTTTTTTTTTTTGTACTATGGTTTTATGCCACTGTGCTTTTCTGGGAATTCTGTTATGGACACGCCCTGAGTATAACGGATACTATAGGAAACAGGAAACAGTCTTTTTATGGAAAGTTCGATATCCCGTTGAGTACGGGTTGGCTCATCTCACAACTAATCTTCTTTGTACACTGTAAAAGTACTCCATTAATTGGGGTTACACGTATTGGGAAAGGAAAGACTAGCTAGCGAGAGAGAGAGAAAGAGAGAGAGAGAGAGAGAGAGAGAGAGAGAGAGAGAGAGAGAGAGACAGACAGACAGACAGACAGGCAGACAGACAGACAAACAGACAGACAGATAGAGAGACGGAAAGAGGAATGTTTAGCTAAAAAGAAATTACTTGTCCTACTATTCTCGTTAAGCAGTACATACAGCGAAGAGTAGCCGCGCTCAGTGTTACTCAACTTCTACAAATTGTGGTTATTTATTCATGACCTCCTGGCCACAGGCGAAATGGACTTGATTTTATCGGTCACCGTTTGACTTTCTGACCCCACATTCGAATCACGCCCAGTATATTTCCAAATTACTTGACCACGTCAAAAATCATGTATGTGACAAGGTAGCTAACCAGTCTTTACGTCTATTCAAGTCTCATTGTTAATACACGTACGGTTAAAAACAGAGGGAACAAGGCTGGTGGATGGGGTAAGCAGAGAGAGAGAGAGAGAGAGAGAGAGAGAGAGAGAGAGAGAGAGAGAGAGAGAGAGAGAGAGGGGGGGGTGGAAGAGATTCGACAATAAAGAAGAAGAAGAAGAAGAAGAAGAAGAAGAAGAAGAAGAAGAAGAAGAAGAAGAAGAAGAAGAAGAAGAAGAAGAAGAAGAAGAAGAAGAAGAAGAAGAAGAAGAAGAAGAAGAAGAAGAAGAAGAAGAAGAATACGACGACGACAAGCAGGAAGCAAAAAGAAAAAAGAAGAACAGAAAAGAGGAGGACAAAGAAGGATAGAAACACGGCTTATTAGAAAAGAAAAGAGATAAAAGGTAGATGAGTTTTTGGTATTATTACATGTATTGTTGTTAAGATAATCATCATCATCATTACTATTATCATCAATCTCATCACCATTATTATCATAATCACGCCCTCCAAAATCACCATCATTGCCATTCTTTAAAAAAAACTGCACCATTATTTTCCCTCAGCTTGAATTTTTGTCCGTGAAGTCGTACCCAAACAACAGCGGACTGAGTTGATTGATGTACTAGCCAATAAGTGGCGAGTTGTGTACTCGGAGTTCTATACCAAACAGTGGACCCGGTTTTGTCTCAAATATGCAAAGTGGGGCTATAGATCTGGTACAAAGCTTTGATTTCCCTTTGTGGAGATGAACACAAATGACATTGCCTTTCTTTTTGTAAAGTCTACGAAGGTACAAACAGGACTAAATATATATACAGCTGATACAAAACCCAACAGTTCTTTCGGTAGGATAGGAGTTGTAAAAATACTAGGTGAAATGTACATTTCTTTTCCTGCGAAATAACTTTCTTGTTTGGCTAATTGGGACGGACTGAGTTGATCTACAAGCCAATAAGTGGCGAGTTGTGTACTCGGAGTTCTATACTACTGCAACAGTAGGCCCGGCTTTGTCTCAAATATGCAAATTGGGACTATAGATCTGGTACAAAGCTTTGATTTCCCTTTGTGGAGATGAACACAAATGACATTGCCTTTCTTTTTGTAAAGTCTACGAAGGTACAAACAGGACTAAATATATATACAGCTGATACAAAACCCAACAGTTCTTTCGGTAGGATAGGAGTTGTAAAAATACTAGGTCTAGATCTAGGTGAAATGTACATTTCTTTTCCTGCGAAATAACTTTCTTGTTTGGCTAATTGGGTTCGATCGTGGGGGTATCTGTTTATTCTAGATGTACATGAACTAAGCAAAGTGTGCTGAGTTCTGGTTCGGAAACCGAACTAGTCAGATCTAGATCTAGGGCGCCACACACATAATAAATAGAGAGTACAATGATGTAGCCTAATTAGTAAGTGTAACAATAGGATCTATATATAGATCTTTTATGGTGAGTAAAAACGGCTAAACGGGAAAAATACAATGTATGTCAAAAACGAAAAAGGCATACAATATTTCCAAAATATATATGTACAATACATATACGTAGATGCAGATGTACAATAAAATTATGTATACGGGGATTTAAATCTAGTTTCTCATTGTACTTATTGCATGTAACGATAGGATCTACATCTGGATGTTTAATGGTGAGGAAAAACGGCTAGCTTATTCAGCTGCTTCCTGTCAGTCTGAGGGCCTAGCCCAGACCAGGCCAGGGCTTGATGGTGGGTCTGACCAGCGGGTGGAGGTCTCCAGGTTCTCGACATGTTTTGATACGGACACCTAGCTAGCAGGAATGGTCGGTCCAGATGCATGGAGGTAGGTGAGTGACCTCATTTTCGTAAGGTGGAGAGCGAGTACCGCTGGTAGATGCTCAGAATAGAATACGATAATTTGTCGGTGGGTAGCCAAAATAGTACGAGATCTAGAGCTAGAGCTAGAGAGCTTGGTGGGTGAAATTAATTATGCTGGAGAAAAGAAATGTCCATGCGAATAATACAACAGATTAATAGAGAGAGAGCGAAACGGGGGGAATATATACATATATTTCCGCAGGGCTGCTTGCTCAAAATCTAACACTTCTTACAATCTTTTGTAAACACGAAGAGGCAGGCGTGGATTCGGCAAGCGCTCTGTGTTAAAGTACTTTTTTGGATAACTCTTCAATAATGTCAGGGCAATAATTGTTGTTTAGCATAATCTTTTGTAACATACCAGAACGTAACTCACACCTACCGGTACATTGTAGTGTAACTTAGAAAAATGTCTCTGAAATTCGAGCCTTTCTTTTATTAATTGCCATCATTAAAATCACATAATGAATGTCCGACCTTGATGAAGGCTCTACCATTACAGGGATTAAGAAATAAATAAATATGGTGAATTAGGCGTGAAGCGGGGGTTTGGTCGAGAATGTGTATGGTAATTGGACAAGTAACATGAATCATCAGTTTTATCATTCCAAAGCGATGACAGCGGGAGATGAAATTGATCTGACGATATACACAATATCTTTTGAGTTGTTACATACAAAGCTGGGTATTGTAGAGACGGGTAGAGACGTCAGACATTTGTACACGAGGACAGATCGAGAAAACATGATTGAGAGGGGGAAATAGAAGGTTGGTAGGCAGACTTGGAGATATAATGGCAAGAAGGCATACAATAAGAAGGTAATAAAGAGAGAACGTGAGAGAGAGAGAGAGAGAGAGAGAGAGAGAGAGAGAGAGAGAGAGCATGACATAATCCACACAAAAAAGGTATGCAATTCACCATGCATCCTCAGTTCTACATAGACATAGACCAGACAGACACGGGATTCGAGAGGGTATTACATGTAACAGAGGCAGAGGCAAAGCGATCTAGGATGGAATTGGGAAAACAGATTGGGAATGTATGGGTATAATATACAGGAAGGGGTATGGGGTGGGTCGAGAGAAGGAGAGAGAGAGAGAGAGAGAGAGAGAGAGAGAGAAGGAGAGAGACAGAGAGAGAGACAGACAGACAGACAGACAGACAGACAGACAGACAGACAGACAGACAGAAAGACAGACAGACAGACAGACAGGGAGACAGACATACAGAAAAAGAGAGAGGGGGACAGAGGGACAGAAAGAGAAAGGGTGGGGGAAAGAGATGAGGGAGAGAGAGGGGAGATAGAGACAGGAAGAGAGAGGGTGGTAAGAGAGAGGAGAGAGGCAGACATAGACTGAGAGGGGTGAGGGAGAGGGGAGAGAGAAAGAGAAAGGGAGAAAGAGAGAGATATCACGGGGTTATTCTTTTATTGACTACAGGTGTAAACATCATTAAGTGTGCATGATATCCTGACTGCCCACACAGCTACCTGCTCCCATAACATCCGATCTAGATTCGTCAGAAAGCATTAACATCTTTACCTTCTGTGACGGAGTTGTTAGAAACCTTTCATAGACCCAAGGATATAGGTACAGCCTGGCGGAGCTTACGTACTTGAGAAGATGCGAAGAAGAAGGCTTAAGACGAGTCGTAGGCTACTGCGACTCCGTTGTATTACGGGGGAGGGGGGGGTGGTCTAGGGATAGAACATCGGCTTCCGACGCAAAAGGTCCCGAGTTCGAATCCTGGCTGTTGCGTTCCCTACTGGTTGGGTCGGTGTCAGTATAACGTGACCGGCTGAGACAGGAGTCGTGGTATGCCCGCCCTGTCTCGTGTGTGGCAGCACATAAAATTGTCAGACGTCCGTCTTCGGGCCCGTCCACAATATAGCCTATATAGTGCTGCTTTTAGACGTTAAACCACCCAACAAGCCGTTGTACTTACGGCCCTGGTCTTGACTCTAAGACTGACGCATCTTCTTCTCTGATGATAATAATAATAATATTATGCTCAGCTCTAATGCATCGCTTGAAGCATTACCATGAACAAGAGGCGAGCTGTAGATGCGTGATGCAGCTGCTGTTGTTTGTTTTATATCTATAACAAGTTACTTAGCGTTTCAGACACCTTTTCTATACTAGAAATGTGTTACAGAATAATACATTTACCGCGATGTGTGAAAAAACCTGTAGTCACTTGACATGTATTTCCATTCACACCTTACACTTTTTCCGCAATCCATATTAGTCTTCTTAGGTTGGGTATTTTTCATCACGATAACTCCCTGTGTGTCATTGTTTCTGTATACTTGTTTTTAGATGTTGGGTTGATATTAGTGCCGCTATTATCGATTTTACAATTTTCTTTGATATGCTTTAACTAATGCTAGTGAAAGCAATACACACTGTAGATGGAATTACAACAGTTATCTGCAGTCTTTTGACACCAAGGTGTTAACATTGGACAAATATTATAGCTAAATCAATTGTATTCATCTGAAGAAAAAGCACAATAAATAGAAGCATTATTTTCCCTATGCACCTCTTTCAAAAAAAAAAAAACTAATTTATGTCCTCGCAAACATGGTGGCCAGGGCGGTACTGGTTCTCGACAATGTATATTAGGAGAACCAATACATCCTGACACTCCTGACAGATATCGCACGTACGGCCACCTATTGGCACTCATGGTGTGTTCTAGTGGTTCTTTGTGTCCTTGGTGTTATAAGATGTCTCTTTATGAACCCTAAGTTTCATTTTCATAGTCTCTATCTCTGTTTCTGTGTCTGTCTCTGTAGATGTCTGTCTCTCATTCACTTTCTCTACTTTACTCTTTGTCTCTACCTGCCTCTGTCTATTTCTCTCCTACTTTTTCTAAATCTTTCATTACCTCTCTCTCTCTCTCTCTCACTCACTCTCTCTTTCTCTCTCTCTCTCTCTCTCTCTCTCTCTCTCTCTCTCTCTCTCTCTCATAACGGCTGGTTCGGGCTTGATAGTCACCATTATGCCTGGTTGGCGTAGTTTGATATTTTCCCCTGCCGGACTGTCAACAAACTTCAAATTAATGGGGAAAAGACATGGAGAGCCTCATTGCCTGCTCTTCCTTTTGTCATCCCTGACCCGCGAACTGCGATCATCTCCCTTTACCTATTAGCTCTATAGACTTAATTCCCCCTGTATTTCTCACGTCAAAGTGTGGAGGGTCCTGTGTGCGTCCTACAAATAATGTCAGGGCGATAATGTCACACCATAGATGTATATAAATACCAAATAAAATAGTTATACATGTATATCTATGTGTCACACCAACCAGTGGTGATGGGTGATCACGTTGTGTGGGCTAGTCCTGTTTGACCCCCATCAGAAAGCATGGGAACCCTAGCTATACAGACTTACCCACAGATGAGTTTTTAGTGAGACAGTGTCCTGTCACTCATTTCTAAAGATAGCGTTAGGAACATCAGGGCATTAGCTTCTTAGCGTGGGTGAGTAACGTCAGCACGGTATCGGCTATATTGTCCCCATGATGTCCTAAGACTGTTAATACACTATACTAGTAGCTGCGGTGACTCTTGTATCTCTTTGAGATGTAACAGAGTAAAAAATGTGCATAAAAAGGTTGGTTAAAAGGAAAGGGTGTATAGAGTGGTTTAAAAGATCCATGTGTAGGATTATCACAGTTAAATTTTATCATACACACCAATGTCCTTCAGATACCTCAGTAGGCGTAAAACAGGGACCTCTCGATTGGGAGACCAAAGCGCTGCCACTTGCGCCATTCCACCGCCCCACACGATAAGTTAGCCAAGTTTTGTCTCGTCCTAGTCTAATAAATAATTATGATAACGACAAAAGCAGTCGGGAATATTTCTGCTAGTGTACCACTTACCAGCATAATAATGATCAAACTCGCCCAGCAATATAAAATAATATGAAGCTCCTGGTTTGACCCCAGGACCTCACGACAAAGACGCACTGAGTGCCTCAGAGTAGGATGATTGGTTGGTTGTATCATGTGTGTTTAGCTCAACTCAAAAGTTGAATCGAAAGGGATAACTTGGCGACAGAAAACTTCAAATCTATTTTGTAAGCTGGGTCATAATGATACGGTTAAATTTTCTCAACTTAATGCCCATTTCTCATCATAAGGCTTGTTTGTTTGTTTGTTTGTTTGTTTGTTTTGTTATTAACGTCCAACGTCGGCATTATAAAGGTGAAATTGTGAACGGGTCCCAAGACAAACTTCTAACAGTTATATGTGCTAACACACAGAGACAGTGTGTCGATAATAATATGTCCTAGCCGATCACGCACTGATACCGATCCATCAAGTAGGGGACGAAATCGCACAAATTCTTTTTTGACTGATCACGTGTTGCGGAGCAGGAACCTCTCGATTGGGAGACCAAAGCGCTGCCACTTGCGCCATTCCACCGCCCCACACGATAAGTTAGCCAAGTTTTGTCTCGTCCTAGTCTAATAAATAATTATGTTACCGCCAAAGAGCAGTCGGGTGTGGTTTTGGCTAGTGTACCGGTTACCATTATGTTATGATTAAACCTGCTCAGCAAAATAACATTAAGCTGCTGGTTTGACCCCAGGGACCTCAGCACAAAGCTGCACTGGTTACCTCAGAGTAGGATGATTGGTTGGTTGTTTTACCGTCCAACTTTAGTACTGTATAGCCTATATTGTGGGCGGGCCCTAAGACTGACGTATGACAATCTTTCATGCCACAGAGACAGTGCGGGGGTAGATGACTCAGCCAGTCATGTTCAAATTGACACCAACCCAAACAGTAGGGGACGAAATTGGACAATTAATATATGATTGATCGTGGGTTTCGAACTGAGGATATCCCGCTAGAGACCACCGCTCTACCACTTGAGCCAGTTCGCCCCCCCCCCTCAATCGAAGTAGGGGGGACCAGGGGGAAGGCGGAGGTGATAACAATTATCTTAATAATAATTAGCTTTATTTCTATAGAGCATTCCACCGAATAGACTACGTCTCTAACATGAATATATAGAAACTCGAGAATTTTCGACTAAGCTATATAAAATGGCAAGACTCAATAAACAATTGGAAAGTTAAAACCAGTATTGACGTTTCAATAATGCTTTATAATGCTATATTACGGGACAAAAAGAAAACGAAACCAATGACATTTAGTTAAATTGTCATAGAATTTCAATAGGTTTCAAGTACCATTTCAGAATAAAAATGAGGAATCATGTTAACGCATTGAATAATCCATTCTTTTAGATCTATGGAGAGAGAGTTCCATGGGTGTGGGGGGAGAGAGATAGAGGTCCATGGGGGGAGGGGAGAGAGAGTTCCACGGGTGAGGGGCGGGAGACAGGACTGCCCTGTATGTTGGTCAGGAGGACTAGGTTGGTACTCAGCCACACATATCGAGTCTAATGATACTTGACGTGTTCGAGTCTCAGCTTAGATATTGTAATTTACAAACTTGGCCTTGGCCGACTTTTCATTACTTGACTGTTCCAGATATTGGCATATTTATGGCTCTCGTCGCCAAGTCGTGACTTCATAAAACTTCTATTGTTATTGTCAGGTAGTAAGTGAGGCCTGCACTGAGAAGGTGGTTCTGGAAAGCACGACATTTTTAACATTGTGTCTTGTTTTCGTCTTATTCATTTCCTAATTTCTTTTTTTACAGGTGTGAAATGTTCCTAAGTCAATTACTGTATTATTGTATATCTTTTAAACTCAAATTAGAGATAATGTAAAAATCATCCTGCAATCGACTTTAACAATTAAAAAGATGCTCGTACCTAAAAAAAAATGGCGACTGAACTTTGAAGACAATTTCCTAATACATATGTATTGAAGATAATTTCTCTTTTTTCATTTTCACAGAAGATTACCCTTATGTTGACCTGTTATAACCTTATAAGAATGTAAATGATAATCTATGATTCATAAAATATCTCGCTGATCAACCTGTCTGTATTGATCTGCATGGGTTCAAAACAAATTTCACATCATTTACTCTCTCTCTCTCACAGAATAAATAGAATTACTCAGACATTATATCGCAGCAAGCTGCATATTGTCATTGCGCGGAATAAATTAGTTTTTCAAAGTCTAAATTAGATTTTCCAAAATTAAATTCACAAGGACCACATTATTTTCCCTTAGTGTCTCCGCACGGGTTTACATTTCGCCGGCTGTGTTTCGTAACTTTAGCCGAGCTGTCAGAATGAGCAGAGAGGGCACTCAGTGCAAACAGCGGGAACAAGATATAGAATGGCGCGCATTCGGCTAATTAAAAAAATATCCAGCAGCAAATGAGAACAAATGCACTTTTAAAGTTTGGCATTGTCTCTTGTTTTGATATTATTGATCATTGTTGTCGCTGGTTCTGTTAATTTTTATATTCTTTTTATGATAATCATTTGGTTGTACTAGTCTGTTGTTTTTAAATTTGTGGATTTGTTGTTGTTGTTGTTGTTGTTGTTGTTGTTGTTGTTGTTGTTGTTGTTGTTGTTGTTGTTGTTGTTGTTGTTGTTGTTGTTGTTGTCGTCGTCGTTGTTGTTTGGTGTTTTGTGCTTGTGACACATGTATTTTGCGAGTCAGAAGGCATACTTAGAATGTTGAATATAAAATTATGATTGTAATCACACTGATTGTTGACTGTGATTCTATGTTACGAAACATTGGATGAAATAAATAGGTCATTTGATTTGCTCTATTTCCATTGGAGTACCTACCGATATTGAATATTACGATTGTTAACCATTGTAATGTGTGTAAAAGTATTGGAAAATGTATTATGTAGGCTAGATGCTGGTTAGACTCATTGCACGCGGATCTTTATCTAATACCCTTATCAGCAGATTGCATATTCTACAATAGTACTTATGATGGATAATATTCGTTTCAACACACAAAAAAATCATTAGAGGTACTAAGCACTATAGACTGTTTGGTAGACCGATATTTCGATTAATACCGGTACACGTTTGAGTGAATTAACAGATGAGTAGAAGAAGGGATTAAATACAAAAGTAAAATGAGTTGACTTGGTTAAAAGTCCAACGTCAGTACTATATAGGCTATATTACGAACGGGCCCCAAGACTGACGTCTGTGAAATTTGTATGTTGCCACACGCGAGACAGGGCGGGTATACCATGACTTCTGTCTCAGCTAATCACATTAAACTGACATCGATCAAAACAGTAGGGGACGAAATCGTCAGGACTCAAACCACGGACCTCCTGTGTCGAAGCCGATGTTCTACCCCAGGGCTACCACGCCACCCACAAAAGGGAAAAGCAAAGAGAATGATGAAATACAAGAAAGATATAAGTGTAATATTCTTATGAATATGGATATTCATTCATTTTTGTTACGCTAGAAGTGGAGAGGATCTGTTTGAGAGAGGTTTGAGAATTCTGGTGTAGAAAAGAACATGATATTGTTGTGCTGATCAAAGCGCAGGCGGTAGTGGGTCTTTTCGCAAGGAGTTGCCTCGTGGGTTCGAGCCTCACTTCGTCAATCTGACAACAGTATTGATTCGAAGGGCATGTGGTTAGTTATTAAGAGATCGGCCTGGACATCGCAGACATGAAAACCTGGATAATGAGAAGCTGGAGGAAAGGTGCAAGAGATCGGCCTGGACATCGCAGACATGAAAACCTGGATAATGTTTGTTTGTAGTTTCGGGTCTGAAGAAGGGGGGGGGGGGGGGGGTGGGGGGGGGGGGGCGGGGGGGGGGGGGGGGGGTTAGGCTGCACCGCTGCGATCGACTATTCAACCTCTGTGGGCTTCCTACATAGGGCGCTAAACGTTTAGTAGGACATTGTCTAGAATGAAAATACACTAAAACGTCAGAAAACAATGCGCTGTAGGTTGGACCTTTTTTTTTTCGCTACTTTTCCTTGACCATTAGTTTGGTTTTATATACAGCTAAACCGGCTTTCAATATACGACTTGAAAAGGTAAAATAGAAATTATGAAAGCAGCAGCAGCCCTCTTTGTTCGTTTTGTTTTTTTGTTTGCTTGTTTTTTTGTAGGTGCATATATTCGCGATAAATTCTAAATATACTAAGTGCAGTTTGGATGATGTACCTCAACACTCCAGCTGTTGTTTTTTCAACTTAGATTAAATGTTTTTGTTTTTGTTTGTCGTGTTGTTTTTTTTAATATGACATGCTGGTGTATTGGTTTGGGTCACCATGTTGAATATTTGACCTTGTATTGATAGAGTGCACGGACTACGTGACAGGTCGACTGTAAAGTTTCCAAGTTACGATGAGGAGCCAGTCTCTTTTCCATCTTTCAACTTCCACTCAAGATATTATTTTGTTTTGCCTACTTATCATTGTAGACCGCGATCTCAAAATAATACACTCTCTCTCTCTCTCTCTCTTTCCCCTATCTCTCTCTCTCTCTCTCTCTCTCTCTCTCTCTTTCCCTCTCTCTCTCTCTCTCTCTCTCTCTCTCTCTCTCTCTCTCTCTCTCTCTCTCTCTCTCTCTCTCTCTCTCTCTCTCTCTCTCTCTCTCTCTCTTATTCTTTACCTTTTCCACTTGTTTAGTCTCGACTAATGCAATGAAATATGTTAAGCATAGAGTATCAATACATTGCGAAACCTATGAGGTGTTGTTTATTTTGGATTTTCTTTCCCTAGGTGAAAGATTCCGAAAGCGATGTGAGCATCTAACAAACTTAAATCAACTAAAACCAACTTGCATAGAGTGTACTCCGTACAATATATGTACGGCCAACTCTACCACTCGATACATCTCGACACGTGTATTCTACATATAGGTTGCATACAAGCAAGTGGTGCAGGAGATATTGAGTAAGTCTGCCACTCAAGAAAAAAAACACAGCTTTGACAGAGGCATCAGGTGTTACTACTCTCGTGAACTTCAATCTCCGCGCTCAACGCCAGCGCTGCAACATTTACGTAAAAAACTGTATGCGTAAACGCATTTTCCTTGCACTTTGGGGGCGGAATTCTTAAACTTTGATGGTTTGCTGGGTTGGCAGATCGGCAACTGATCCAGTCTCCGGCCCTGGGCTGTGCATGAACAGGTGAACCATCTCTGGCATTCCCCGGGTTGTGATGCTACTCGCGATCTGATCCCACAGTCAGCGGGGTGCTTGCTCACCAACAGCGCCTCAGGTCGTCAGGCTGTCAGGCCTACATACAGACACGTTCTGGAACCAGCCTGGAACTTATTGGAAGCCCTGCGATGAATAGGCACATAGCGAAAACTAAGACGATAAGTGGGAGAATCTGCACGGGCGTCCAGTGATAGCGCTATTCCTAGAAAATACGAATAGCCACTGAGCGATCTCAGAGTGCCATGGGATGTTTAAGAGGCCGGTTACGTTCATTCATAGCGCCATTCCTAGAAGTACATAGCCACTGAGCAATCTCGGAGCCCCGTGGCATGTTTAAGGGACGTGGTTACGTCATTCACTTCCATCGTGCAGGTTGCAAAGCCTGTAGTCTGTCGGCCCCGGGACGTGGAACAAGTGGAGCCAGCCTGGAACTTTCTGTCTGGCATCCCTGCAGGTGGTTTGATCCTGGATTATAACTGGATGCGACCAGGTAAACAGGTGTTACACACAGTACATGTATGCTCAAGAATCCTGCACGTATATCGCAACACGGTCTTGCTTTCGGCTTTTCCTCGAGGCACCGACCCTTCATCGCACTTTCAAGTCTTGACTTGGGAATTCCTTCATGAATACCAAAGTTCAAAATAATGTATAATTTGAGAGGTGGGCTTGCGCGCTATTAAAATATGCGCGGTATAACATATTTTTTTTTGCTTATAAAAAGCTTATGTTTTGTGAAGCTTATCGTGTTTGGAGTTTTATATGTTGGTGTACCTTTTCGATTCGGTTACAACATGAGCTTCGCCTGATTTTAACTTGTGGTTTAACATCCAAACAAACATTTTACAAAAACAACAAATATTTGATGGTAGTAACACGTGCCAACCCTTAAGATAGATCTGAATGCCGTGAACTCATCTGCTAGGATCGTAAGTACAACGTTGGAGTAAGTTTACGACTCGTCTTTAGATATAAGAATAAGAGTGCTACCGTGAGTTGCAAGCTACATTGTACTTAGAACCCCTTCCTCTTTGCGTTATATTTAATTTTATACCGAATTTAGGAAAAACACTGCTTAAGCAAACCGAAATTATCACACTGGCTAAGCTGAAAGGCATTTAATATAGATTTTATCTTTTAGTATACGTTAGGAGAAAGTGAACAAATTTTTTTCTCCATTGCCGAGGGGGGACATTTGCTCAATATACATCCTAAAGTAGTGGTTCGAAGCTGAACAGCCAAAATGTGTCCTAAATGAAGGATTCTGTCGAGGAAAATAGTCGAACAGATAAGCACCCTTACCGTTAGAGAGCATCAATCGACTTGTTTGTCTCGCTCATGAATGTGGTGGAATCGAGATAACAGACGTATTGTATAACCAGTAGTGATTTTTCTTGTATTTTTGATAACCTAAGACTGTCATAAATGATTCGTTAAAAAAAACTTAGTCTGAATTAGCTACCATACGTCAGTGTGGGAAGCAAATAAAACAGTTCAAACCAACATGTCTACAAAAGGTGCCTTGGAATGAAACCACGCCCTCATTGTTTCTAGAAGAATGTTATACGAGGACGGCGGTACCGTCAGTCACTGGAATTCAAACCTCATGTATCCTCATCGTTAGCCCAGAGCACTAGTTACTGGGTTCTTGGTATTCTCTACAATAGAGTTTAATTATTGTATATAAGAATGGTAAGTAAAATGGATTCGGACCCTGACTAAGAGTATACAATGTACATGTATGTTTTTTACGATTAAAAAGTCCGCATAGTCCAGGGTCTCAGTTATGACTGACTATGATCACCATGCGAAGTCGTCGATATTGAATGATGGTCTTTAGACATTTTAAGCCTTGAAAGAATACTCCCTAAAGGTCAATGCTATGACTATGATTAGTACGTCGCCGTGTGAGGTCTTCGATAATTAATGATGATATGTAGCCGTTTTCAGCATTGAAACAATGTAACTTGTTTACTACTGTACTAGCTCTATAATTAAAACCCATAGCAGTCAAGGGTTAAACTTTATAAGTGTCCGGACTATTACTACGACAACCATGCGAAGTCTTGGATGGTATGGTCTCTTAGACATTTTAAGAATTGTAAGAAAGCCACATGCTCACTGCGTAAAAAAAACCTATTGCAATCAAATGTTAAACTTTCTAAGGGTCGAGACTTTAACTATGACCACTGTGCGAAGTCTAGGATGGGACAGTCTCCAGACATTTAAAACTTTCTAAGGGTCAAGACTTTAACTATGACCACTACGCGAGGTCTTGCATGGGACAGTCTCCAGACATTTAAAAACTTTCTGAGGGTCAAGACTTTAACTATGACCACAATGCGAGGTCTTGCATGGGACAGTCTCCAGACATTTAAAAACTTTCTGAGGGTCAAGACTTTAACTATGACCACTATGCGAGGTCCTGCATGGGACAGTCTCCAGACATTTAAAACTTTCTAAGGCTCAAGACTTTAACTATGACCACTGTGCGAGGTCTTGCATGGGACAGTCTCCAGACATTTAAAATAATTTCTGAGGGTCAAGACTCTAACTATGACAACAATGTGAGGTTTTGCATGGGGCAGTCTCCAGACATAAAACAATTTCTGAGGGTCAAGACTCTGACGTCGATAGGCCGGACGGTGCTTGACCGCATTGACCCCTGTCCAGTATGACTAGACGCTGTACTGTGTGTGATAAGTAATGCCCTGTCCAGTCTGACTAGACGCTGTACTGTGTGTGGTAAGTAATGCCCTGTCCAGTCTGACTAGACGCTGTACTGTGTGTGGTAAGTAATGCCCTGTCCAGTCTGACTAGACGCTGTACTGTGTGTGATAAGTAATGCCCTGTCCAGTCTGACTAGACGCTGTACTGTGATAAGTAATGCCCTGTGCTGTGCCACAGTCACTCCACCAGAGGCTTTGCAGTCCACACGGTGATGACGTGCGAGGCGACATTGAAAAGGTTCCGTTTACACTTTTTGCGCTATTTTTAGAAATTTCGAGAAAAACACATTTGAAAGTTTGGACTGTAACAGATTTATATTACTATGCCATCAATCATAATGTTTTTTGTTGTTTTTGTTTTTAACCGGACCGACAATCTCTATAGTTATTAATTTGACGATTATTCGATTGAGATAGAACCCTTTTATTCTGCCATCTCTAGTTTTACCCAGACTGCACATAGAACCTTTGTAACGTCACCTCATGAACAGATGACATCACCACACCCGTTAGGCATGGCTATTTTTATCTTCTTCTTCTGGTCACTGACTGGCTCCGTAAGTCTTGGATATAGCTTTAATATTCAGGACGCCGATGCAGATTCCGTCAGTGATCGTCTTGGTTTTCGCTGTGAAGCCCTTCTCGCAAGGCCTCTGAATTCCACCCGGTGCCTAGGTTCACCCCTACCGTCTCCGCCTTGGGTAGGCCTATATGTATATAATGCTCGTCTTAATCATATGTCTTCACCTTTGAACTTGACCCGGTCGGTGTCACGAAATTGCTCTGTTAATGAACGTTAAATTACTGTTTCGCATTTACAAGATTATTTAATATTTTTTTGCTGAACAGTATTATTCTCTGTATCCTCACCAAAGTTTGCTGAAATCAAAGGATGACTTTCAGTAAAATATTTTATACACATGTAAGTGTGTTTAAAGAATACATGTCCAATGTAACTGTGTGTAGATGTATGTGTGAGGTGGGGGTTTAGTGGTTGGAGTTACTTTTCTGTTTTGTTCTTGAGATTTTTTTTTGTCTATTGTTATTTCGTTGTTGTTGTCGTTGCTATCGTTGTTTTTGATGTTGTTGTTGTTGTTGTTGTTGTTTTTGTTGTTGTTGTTGTTGTTGTTGTTGTTGTTTTTATTATTGTTGTTGTTGTTGTTTGTTTGTGTATTTGTCCGGGGGAGGGGGTGTTACTTGTACTTTTACAACGCTCAAATGTAAATCAATCCAGGGCACTATAGCATGCATAGGGCATTATTTTTGTATAGACATAACTTTTTTTTAAAGGTGTTTGGGGGAGAGAAAATTATGTTTTTCCTAAAGAGTTCATTTCCTTGTTGCCTAAAATATTATTAAAATTTCAAACATTTAGAAACGTGTTGAAATATTTTTTTCAGTATAACAGTAAAACAAGTGATGTCTCCTCGCGCCCTTTCAGTGCATATCTAATTATCATGGAGATGAGTGGAAGGAAAGATATGAAACAAATTATTGTCACGATTTAATTAAGTCGAATGAAAAGCTGCATTCATGCATCCAAATACAATTCCGACAGTTGTGAGCCAAATGGTTGTATAACACAAAATGGACAATGCCTTTTTTTATTGTGTTAACCATTATCCGTGTGCCGAATGTTGCAGATATAACAATAATAATATTCATCATTTTTATATAATTGATACAGAGTCGTTACCATTACGAAAAAAAATTGCGTATTATAAACTTATTTTCTCGCACTCTTTTGGCTGAAGCATACACTTCAATGGTTCTTTCGGTAATCAGGCATGTGAACACTAGAATAGAATAACATGTGTGACAAATACATGTAGGTCCTTATATCTCCATGTATGTGATTCCCTGATTTACACGTCTCATTAAAGGGGGTCGTGGTAGAAAATTGCGTCTCTAGTCAGCTAAATCTGTATCTAGTGCCTGTGAAACGCTTCGACCTTAAGCCAAGAAAAAGTATTTACTGTTTTTGTTCTTAACCTTCTCGGGTTAACATAAAATAATTACTATACACCTTTGTGATTGGCGGCACTGCTTCTGTATCATCACTGCGTACTGCACTGTCACTGTTTAGAGAGAGCCATGGTTATTGTGACACGTCCTCAAGAATACACTATTTTGTAATGGCAAATCTGGTCGGCCAATTTGAGATTTGTTACTGCAAGATGCATGGTCGTAGATTTTGAATTCAGAATCAGTACCATCACTAGAGCCATGTTTGATATTAGAGTACATGTATTTTGTTGTGGTGCTGCCAATATTGCTAACTAACTTTTCCCGAAAATGAATTCAAGTGATTATTTCTTTTCTTATACATGGGCATGTATTTAAGTAGGGCCAAATTAGAGATTAATGATCATAAAACAAAAAACTTTTTCAGTTTTGCATTTATCAGAATATACGGCAATGTTGAAAAAATAATAGTATATAATATTAATATAATTAGACCTATGCATAAATCTGCATACGGCAATATTAGGAGCACCATAGCGTCAGGAGACATGTTCAGGACTGATATAAATTATAATCGTCTTGTAATAATTTAATGAATGTGTCCGGCCTAGTAATGGGAGACGTATTGGAAAGCCGTGCCACCATTGCGTGATACACTGTCACTCTATGGTGTGACCCATGGTGCAGTGTGTTCTGTTACTGTGACTTGCATAACAATCGCCATCATCAATTTGTCATGGATGTGACAAAACAGGCTAATCAGTGTCTCAGTCAGGTGGCTTACCACTGCATCATGCAGCGTCATTTCTGCGGTTCGCGATTTTGAAATCCGTCTCAGTTCTATCTCTAGAGGCTTGAAATTGAATAGGTCAATTAGGTATTAGAACATGGCGACCATGTCTTCTTTACAATTCATGTGAATAATTAGGAAGAGATGAGATCTGCTTTAGGTTTTGGTTAGCGTATCAAGCATTCCGTTCGCAGACCATTGAGTAATTAATGCTAAACGGTGCTAAACGGTGCAGCGTATCCGACACTTTGATAGAAACTTCATAGATGGCTTATACCTGCGAAAACACCTAAACCTGAACAAAAATCTGAGCAGAAAAAATAAAATAAAAATAAAAAGACCATTAGAAAACATACAGCGCATTTTTATATTTTTTATATAATTGTTTTATAACATACATTTTTATGAAAAATAAACATTATTACATGTACTACAAAATGACATTGGGCGTTTCTGATCGTTAATCATGACTCGTGACTTCCAACAAAGTGGAATAACCTTTTTGCGAGATCACAGTGTTTAAATATAGCCTGGCATGTATTTATGTGCACTATTGTGTTGTGCTGATTTGGCAAAGGGAATCGAAATTAAATACAAAAAAAACTTGCCATGACTGCACGTTATATTGTTCTTTGTTTCTGTGACCTGTTGTTTCCATGACTTGCATACCAATCTTCCTCACTTAGTTTTTCAGTGCTGCCAACCTTAGCGCCCATTGCATTGTGTACAGATGTAGGCAAGAAAGTGTACAGAAATATGCCCTTTGGGTGTGTTGTTCGCAGCTCTGTATTAATATGTTATGGCTGTGACAATACGGTTAATTAGCGGTTTGTCAATGCAGTGATTGTGGATGGTTATGACATCAGCATAATGTTATATTCAGTTCTATGGCTCGAGCCAGGTTTAGAGGTGCCAGATTGGACCACTTTGTACAAGATCCCACTGGGAAGATCTAGACCAAGGCGGTCTGAGACAAACATTACAACATGATAAAAATAGAATAGTCTTTGAAAGGGGGCGGGTCGAGGTAACTTATAGGTGCAGTGTTCATGACAGGGTGTGCATTTTCATGTCACGTAAATTATGCTGGTTTCTGTCCTACCATTGGGTCTTCTTGCTTCCCATTGGATTGGTCTCTAACAGTTTAATGTGACAGGCTGAGACACCGAAATCCTAATATCCCCGCTCTGTCTTGTAAAGATTGCCAGACTTATGTCGCTGATTATAATTTTGTGGACGTTAAAGAACGCTTTTTATACCCAAAGAAGAAAAAGGTTTTAAGGGAGACACCTACGTTTTTGATACAGATCTAACGCGTTCAATGAAATCTTGTATCGAGATCTATAGAGCTGCAGCTAGTGAAGTTTTGTTGTTGAAGAAATTTCACCAATGAGAAGTAGCAGTTTCTATTGTATAATGGTTACACTTTAGAAAAACGTTTTTTTTAATCGACAAAAGGTCTGATGGTCTTATACATTCATGCATTAAAATTTCAAAGATAAAAAGGTAATCTCTAATCCTTTGTGAATTTAAATCTTTTATTGCTTTTATTACTCTTTTAGAATACAGCCTTATAATTGTGTTAAAAGATTCCTAAGATATATGCAGAAAGTTGAGAAGTTGGGGAATATTAAATAACATAAAGGCTCGCTATGGGGATTCATATGTACATGTATAAACAGACGGTTTCTTCAGCGCATTCACTGGGCCTGTTTAATAGTTACTGCAAGAATCGTTACACTCAGTAAAAGGATCGATGAATTAATTGGGATTTCTTTTTCCATATTTAATCTCTCTTACATTAACTTTAAATCTGTACCTTTTATCAACAGCTACCTAGGTTTGTAGCATGCCTATTGATATGTGAAAACAACGTTAAATTATAATAACAATTTAATATAATGTATAATACCTTGACACCAGTATAATTTTATATTCAGTTCTCTGAGTAGAGTTCGATTTGGAGGTGCCAGACTGATTGACAAGATACCATTCTATGGCGCGTTCAGTTTTTAGCTGTACTTCGCTAACAAACTTAAAATCGTATCAAATTAAAGGCTACTATATAAATATAAATAGAGCACCCGCCCTGACCGCCGTGGGAATTCAGGCCACCAAGCCATAAGGGGAGTTCTTGCCTGCTAGAAGTAACACGAGTGTGTTAAACGCTGATCATGAATGCATCATGATTCAGTATTTTGATGATTGCTCAACGTACAGGGAACATTAGTGATTTTCAATCGAACTTGCCCTGCACACAATGAACTTGTGGCAGGGTGATGTGTGGCAATGTTACATGGAAGGCCTCGCCACTTTCTTTACTTCTCTGTCTATCTAAACGTGTACCTTTTGCTTCCTTTCTCTCTATCCGTCCGTCCAGTGAATAGCCTCTCTGTTTGACTGGTGATCTACCAATCACTCTTTCATTCATTATCTCTCGCCCTCTTTCTCTCTCTCTCTCTCTCTCTCTATTCTCTCTCTCTGTCTCTTCGCCTAATTCTTGGTATTCTTTTTTTCTGTTGTATTTCCTTTCCTTCAGGCCCTTGCCAGCACATTCCAGTATGAGCTTCAGTGGGTTTAGTTTTGTTCTCTTTTTTTTCTTCAATGTAATGTGTTTCCGGATTTTGCACTCGATCTAAAGTTATACATGCGGAATCTGACCTTTTTTCTTCTTTCCTTTTTCTGGTGCCTTTTGTCTCTTCAACTTGTAAAAATATTGTAATAATAATTAATATGCTTCTGTCGAATAAGATCTTATAAAATTACATTAACTTTCTTCTTGAGCACTTTAAATGAAATAAGATTTAAGTCAAAAAGCACAGTTTAGAAAAAAAAAGTTTCTTTTCTTAAAACTTTCACGTTTCAAATTTTCCAAGTAGAGTTTTTATCAAAGAAAAGGAAAAAAAAGTTAAGGGATAAATTTATAATCTGAGAGCGTGAGAAAAACACTGAGAGTACACCTAATTCTTGCTATACTTTTGTCTGTTGTACTTCCTTTCCTTCAGGCTCTTGCCAGAAAATTCCAGTATGAGCTTCAGTTGGTTTAGTTTTGTTCTCTTTTTTTCTTCAATGTAATGTGTTTCCGGATTTTCCACTCGATCTAAAGTTATACATGCGGAATCTGACCTTTTTCTTCTTTCCCTTTTCTAATGCAATTTGTCTCTTCAACTAGTAAAATAGTGTATATTGTTTCTGTCATTATTAGATGGTTTAGTGATCATGGGACACAAAGTTATATAGTGTTAGGATAGAGCAAAGAACGCACACACAAAAAATTGCTGCATAATAAAAATTACTTTGCGATATAGACGAGTAACACAGAAAAGTGATGCATATTTTTTTTTGTTTGGGAAAAAGGCACTGGCATGCCTCTTTTTTGCCTTTCTCTAAAGATAACATTTCTCACAATTTAATATACTTCCCAGTGTTCCAAAATTCAATGATATCATACATGATGATTAAATGCATTTTGTTGTTTATTTTGTTTAAATAATAAATAAACAAACACAAGGTAACACATTTAACTTTATATTAAATTCCGTTAACTTTCTTCTTTAGAACTTTAAATGAAATAAGTTTTAAGTTTAAACCCACAAGTGAGAAAAAAGGTCTATTTTCTGAAAGAAAAAGCACAGGTGAGAAAAAAGGTCTATTTTCTGAAAGCTAAAAAGAATATATCTTGTTTTTTCACGTTTCAAATTTTCCAAGTAGAGTTTTTATCGGAATTAGGAAAAAAAGTTAAGGGGTAAATTATAATCTGAGTGCGTAGAAAAACACTGAGAGTATGAGATGAGGAAAGTGAGAGCGAGAGCGAGAGAGAGAGAGAGAGAGAGAGAGAGAGAGAGAGAGAGAGAGAGAGAGAGAGAGAGAGAGAGAGAGCGAGAGAGAGAGAGAAAGAGAGAGAGCAAAACAATTCTTTTTATGGTTTAAAAGTAAATGAATGATATGAAAATTAAAGAGTGAAATGAAAATTGAACAACAAAATACGCGTCCTACGATTATTTAATTTAAGCCTCTTGACTCCTTGTGGACTTGTCTTACCGGTCGTTTCTACTTCTCTCTCAGTGCTACGTCGCCAAGTCTGCTTCGGGCGTCCGACCTTGCGTTTGCCTTGGGGGTTCCACTCCAGGGCTTGCCTTGTGATGTTGGATACAGGCTTTCGAAGCGTGTGACCTATCCAGCCCCATTTATGGAAATCAAAAGAACAAATTGTTCTAGAACATGTCAAAAAGAAACATTGGAAGAGAAATCCCTAACAGTAAATGAATAAAAAGAAGTTGAAAACAAAGCGGGCTTAAGTCAAACAGATAGAAAAAACGGGGGGTCTTCGGACTTCTCTGTGATAGCTTGAAGCATGCAGCTGTTGTGAAACTTTTTATGGATTTTGAAGGAGGAGGAATCTGGTGAAGAGACGAAAAAAGGAGGGATGGAGTAATGGTAGTGAAGGATGGAAGAGAAGAATTCGTCTCCTCCTTTCAATATTCTATACATCCGAAGCCGCAGGATCGTCACGAGGAGTCGTGAAGCAGTCCGTATTGATTTTTCTGCCCACTGACATCTATCCTCATATCCTCATTATACTTTTGGATTATAATAATAGTGCACCCGCCCTGACCGCCTTGGGAATTCAGGCCACCGAGCGATGAGGAGAGTTCTTGCCTCAAGCCTGACATCTTTGAGTTGGAGAGTGATGGAGCCGACTTTTGATGGAATGAGATGGACACCACATTGTTTCTAGGTTTCTCCCTGTCTTAACATTATTATTATTTTTTCGGTTTGTTTTGGGGAGAAATAAAAGGGGGGAGGGGGGATGAGTGTAGAACTGATATCTTTATCAAATACAGTGCATGTGTCGTAAAAGGACTATTAAACTTTTGATATATAACTATTTGTCATCTTCTTCTTCTTCTTCTCTTGTGTTTCAATTGTAACATGCCCATATCTTCTAAATTTTCAATTAAGCCTCTTCGATGAAAAAGGCAGTATGTTGTACTTTTGTAGGGTTTCCATGGCACCCCTTATTTTCTGTCCCAGTGTGAATGGTGTGTATATTAACTTGGCTTTCCTGCCTCATAGCGTGAAGTCCTCATCACGTACAGTACATGATTGTGTGCTGTAAAGACCATGGTATTTTTTATAGCATGATGAGTGTACGGCCCGTAAGCCTGGTTTTCTCCGTACCCCATTTTCGCTGGGTGTCGGTTTAGGTTGATTTATTTATCACCATCAGTGCATGTGTGGTACGCGGACTATTGGACTGACATGAGTACACTACCTTAAGTGTTCCCGCCTCATTATTTCCTTATCTTTCAGTGTAGTTTAATGTTTTTATCGCATCAAGTGCATGTATGGGTATGTGTTACTATAATGGGACCTTGAATGGGGTGGTGATTATACGACCCTAAGCCTGACTTGGTCCCGGCCCATGTTTGGAAAAACTAGGACCACATTGGTCTTTATGTGAGTGTACCACCTCAAGGCTTGCTTTGTCTCTGCCTCATTATTTTTGTTATATTTTAATATAGTTTAAAGTCTTTATCACATCCAGTGCTAGACTTTCTTTGGTGGTATGGGCACTAGGAGACTTTTAGTAGGATGCTGGGTACACGACACCATGCCTAGTATTAATTTTGTCCTGCCTCGTATTTCACTTGGTCTAATGTGAGGTCTCTATATCACACCACGATCCAGTGCGTGTGCTTTAAGGCTGGGACCAGTGAGTTTGAGATGCCACCTTAGGTACGGCGCTTTCCCTGCCTTTATTTTGCCGAGTCTTGTTGTTATTTGAGGTCTCTATCACATCATTCTAAAGCTGGTGTGGGTGTGTGGGTATGGGGGCTGTTGGACTTTTGATGATTACACCATCTTATGCCTGACTTTGTCCCTGCCTCAGAGGTTTTTAGTTGGGTCTGTGAATGCAGTGTGAGGTCTTTGTCGAATTTAGTGTATGTGTTTTATTGGGACAATGGGATTTCTGGTAGGATGATGAGTACACGAACTTAAGCCTTAAGCCTGGCTCTCTCTCTCAGCCTTTATTTCGCCGAGTCTCCTTGAAAATTGGGATTTTCATCACACAACTCTGATGTGGGGGTTTGAGACTTACTGGGCTTTTGATTAAAACACAACTGTAAGCATTTATTCCCTATCGCTATTTATGGCTGTTTCCTTTATAGTGTGAGGTCTGTAAATTTTATTACGTTCAGTGCATGTATTGGTATAAAGACTGACTAATGGAAACGCATTATGAAGGCCAATTGACGGTTATTGTCACATAAATCATTTTACCGTCGAGCAAATTAAACTGTGTAGCACAGGTCACTCTGTGTGTAGTGCTATGACTAAGAGAGCAACTGGTTGCTACTGTAATGGTGTCGTTCTATATACGTTATCTTGCTGACTATCCAGACTGGTCAACTTTTTGTACCGAGTAGGATTAATATTGCATTATTTATACGATAATTGATAGTCATGGAATAAATAGTAAACGTAGGTTTAGGCCGAGTAAAAGTGGTTATACTATTTTGCTTGATGAAGTCTAGCTAGAAACACGATAATCTTTTGGTTCTTTTGGGTTTTTTTAATTACACATTGCAGAATTGTATCGTGCCAAACTTGATCCTAGCAAGGTAGAGTACATAAAGTAAGGCCCTAACCGTATCGCCTGTGAAGGTTTCGAACCTGCGCTTATCATGCGACAGCTCTAGTGAACACCCACTGGCGCTCCTCGTTAACATGTCACCTGTGAATCGTTTTACCTGCTCTTTGTTTCCGAATAATCCTCATCAGAGAAGTGGGTACAAGCTGAGATTCGAACCACAAACCTCGTGCTCTCGGTCCAGGGCACTTAGTGGTTAAGCTACATAAACATTCACACCCCGGCATTCTAGTCCTGTGTATGCTTGCTCCAGTGTTAGTTCAAGCGGCTTTAGCGGCAGCGAATTTTAGTACAGTGTAACAAGACCACATGTAGTAGCTGCAGTTGTCTGTCTCTTTTGTTTTCTTTTCTTTGTCTGTTTTCTGTTATGTTTTTTTTTTTTTGTTTGTTTGTAGTTGTTTTTTGTTGTTTGTTTTTTGTTGTTTTTATTTTTTTGGCAAAATAATGTGCAACCTTAAAAACATGAAAGTTGTCTTATTGTCGCTTTATCTTTATGCAATAAGCCAAGAAACAAAGATTTAAAAATACATGGACCCTGCATACATACAGAAAGGGGAAAAAGGACAAAAAGAGTCAATGCGAATTATATAAACATGATTTAATTCTCATTTTTCAGGCAACATGGTTTTTAATCTGTTAATTCAACAACAATTTTAATGATGTAACAATAAAAGAATTCATACAATTTTTGAGAGAATAAAAATAATCTCAAGCAATATAATTCCCGAAGCTTTTGACAAAAAATGCGTCCAAAAATAGTTTAGCAGTAGGACATTTTCCATGTACATGGTATCCATTTTACGAGACTTTCTTTATTAGACTGTGTAATCAAAATACAGAGGGTACCTGGGCAGTTTCGATGGCATCTTCTGCATTTTACCAACCCTAGACCCTATGCCAACTCAAAAGCTTGATGCTTTTCAAATCTGGTCCAAATTTTTAACTCTAACGGCTTGATTTGTTGATTTGTAATCTTTGATCGTGGTTCGCAACCTGGTGAATGGTGGGTCGAGCCGGATTCTGTAGGCATCGTTGGGTACTAGATGGGTTATGACGACCTTCTGATATTCACTTTGACATTAACTTTACTTAGGCCAGATAATAACCATCTATTTAAAACTGTATACATCTTAAAAATTCATTTTGGCTCACAACAAATTCTTACAAAAGATGTTTAGAAAATAAATAACGCGTTTAACAGTTTTATATAATATGTACACGTAGGTAGTTATAAGAAACATCAGAGCGAATTATTATCATTGACCGCATTCGACATTTTTACTCAAATTCCAAATATTTCAGCAAAATTTTATTGAAACTCTTCGGCTTGCATTGCAAATCAAATCAAAACATATCAAAAAGAAAAAAAATATACATACAATCGTCAAGGAAACACAAAATACATTAACTGTACACATTAACCCTTGTCTGCCCAGATTAACGATGAAAGCACTTTCGGCATAATCTTCCAAATTTATACATCATTTTCATCAACACACAAAGTAAAAGTAAACAATGATTAAAAACCGCCTAGATGATTGTACAGGTAGAGCTGACATGTCGACACAAAGCTGTCTGAATCAACTGGCCTCAGGTAACCCACCTCACCAAGCGACCGAGCCAGCTATGCAAATGTAGACATCCATTCTTCACAATTCTCATCTCACTTTCGGGTGAGTCACAGGAGCCCGGCCCAGAAAAACAGAGTGAAACAAACTGAATAATCTTGTTTTTTTAATATTTTATTATTCAAATAAAATCGCAACAAGCTAAGACCTCGTCAAGTAGATGATGTCAGCTGCATTCGAATAAGAAACGAAAATCGGAAATGCGGGGGGGGGGGGGGGGAGAGAGAGAGAGAGAGAGAGAGAGAGAGAGAGAGAGAGAGAGAGAGAGAGAAAGAGAAACACCGAGGAAAGAGATAGAGAGGCAAAGAAACAGAAAGAGGGAGAGATAAAGAGAGAATTAAGAGAGAGAGAGAGAGATAAGAGAGAGAACGAGAGAGAGAGAAGAGGCGGGGGAGATGTAAGGGTACAGGTGCCTGTATTAAGAAAATAAAGCACCCGTGTTGTAAGCAATGGTAGTTAAAATATAAGCGGTGGATCTAATTCTGTAATCCTCACCTGCTCAAAAAAACGTATTAACGTATCTAAACTCGGTTGGATAAAAGATGGAAAGAGAGATTACTGGAGACAGGAATAGAGCGAGGGAGAGAGAGGAGAAGACAGGCAGTGACAGGCAGGGAAAGAGAAAAACAAAGATGAAAAGAGTGAGAGAGAGAAAGGGAGGGAGAGAAAAAGAGAGGGATAGAGGAAGAAAAACGTAGGAGAGAGAGAGAGAGAGAGAGAGAGAGAGAGAGAGAGAGAGAGAGAGAGAGAGAGAGAGAGAGAGAAAGAGAGAGATGAAGCATTAGGTAAATAGTTTGGGATCGCAACAAAACTAAATGTGCTCACTGTGTACCAGTTCGTGGCGTTATAGCGATATCCCGATGACTCACAGTCAGACTGACAACAGGGAGGAATTTATGGACGTGCCCCAATTCAAGTTTGTGGTTGCTCGTGATAAAAATACTCAGCTCTAATCTAGGGGCAATGAAAATATTTTAAGAAATTCTAGCAAAACATAAATCTCCGGTAATTTGCAAATAATAGGGTGTTGAATTGTGGAGATTTTAAATACATTTAGCGAGACAGAGAGAGAGAGAGAGAGAGAGAGAGAGAGAGAGAGAGAGAGAGAGAGAGACAGAGAGACAGCGAGAGCGGTGGAAGAGAGAGGAGAGAGAGAGGGGGGGTGGGGAAAAAAGAGACTAGGGAGAGCAATGGTGAAATGACACTTACAGACTGATGAAAATTAAGAACCATCTAAGAAAGACAAAGAGGCGGTTCAGAATATACACCTGCATCAAGACAAAACAAATGGAATAATAATAATCATTACCATCGCAACATTTACAGAGAGAGAGGGGAATAGATCCAGTTTGTTGACCATGTAATGGACCCACCCGTCCCATCATAGATCAATATTGTCCGCTACATGGGGAGGAAGAAGACAGCAGGGTGAGCGAGCGCCCTAACACAGTGTCTCTGGCCTCTCTCAACAGTTGTTTTAAGGTTTTGGGGCATTAGGCTTTTCGCTTCTCTGTGCGTGAGAGAGACAGGGAGGGGGGAAGAAGAGATGATCAGATAAGTACTCATCAGTCATGCAAGGGAAAGATAACTATCCTCTTTTCCTGCCATCACGATTTCATGATCTGAACTCTCGTCTCGGGCTTGGATTCCGATCTAATAAGTTATGCCTTTGTTCAAGATGTATGCCGATATGGCCGTATTCTCTATGGAATGAAGTTAGGCAAAGAGGGCAACAAATGAACTGGAGGAAGAGCGAGGAGATTTGGGTGGAGGAAAACAAATTGTTTAGTAGATTAACTATACACTATGATTCGAACCGCAACATCCTACTCCACAGTCCAGCGCACTTAATAACTGATCTATCGACGCTCCTCGAAACAGAAAATATATTAAAAAAGAAAATATATAGCAAAGAGAGAGACGTGCATAAAGGTGAGCGAGCAAACAGCTATGGCTAGACAGAGGCTGGAGAGAGATAGGCAGGCTGACAAGTGATGTGGGGAGATATACCGGTATCTGGATATTCTAGACTTTGCCTCGTAGACGTATATATCCAGACCTCAGCCAGCGTGGAGCCAGGCAGATCAGAGATAGAGCGAGTCGAGGTGAGGGCTCCTTGCCAGCACCTGCCCCAGGCGGTGTGAGCAATCGTACGGCACCACTATCGCCACAACAGCATCGCACATCATCACTATCGCCACAACAGCATAGCACGGCACCACTATCGCCACAACAGCATAGCACGGCACCACTATCGCCACAACAGCATCGCACATCACCACTATCGCCACAACAGCATAGCACGGCACCACTATCGCCACAACAGCATAGCACGGCACCACTATCGCCACAACAGCATCGCACGGCAGCACTATCGCTACAACAGCATCGCACGGCAGCACTATCGCCACAACAGCATAGCACGGCACCACTATCGCCACAACAGCATCGCACATCATCACTATCGCCACAACAGGTTACGGGTGAGCTGCTGATACCTAGCCGACTCGCCCATCAGAATGAACAACAGGGGATACATGGGGGAACCCGCTGCAAAACTGATACTAGAACATGTAATAACAAAATGGCAGTTTTGGAGCAAGTGAGAATTTTACTGATTTTCATAATGTACTACATGTAATAATAAAAAAAACTGCACATAAGTGTGACGCTATATCCTGATTCCTGTTCTACCTGCACCGCTATGTCAGTTTTTTTATAGAATGTAGATAACGGAGCTGCATCATCTTATCACATGACGAGGTCGAGAATTTAATGCTATGCGAGATACGCGGTGGGGTTGTAAACAGTTGCGTTCAGAGAATAATCTTCTTACTCTGTAATACTTATCTATGATGGAATTTTTGAGGTAAAAATCAAAGTACCACATTAGGGATGAAATTAATTTTCTCTAGAACTTTTACTTTTCGACCAAATATTTTTTTTAATTTATGTTGGCCCTCCAGGAAATTGAGGCGGCCCATTCAGCTCTAAATGAAAAGAATGAAACGAGACTGGGGAAAGCCCCCATCGTCTTCAAGACTCGATTCTCATCTGCTTGGCGTGACTTCCGACATCTTACTTCTTAGGCCTTGTAGTAATGGTTTCCAGTGCTTTCTTTCAGTCATTCATTCAAAAAGGAAAAAAAAGGAACAAAGCCTCTCTCTCTCTGTCTCTCTCTCTCTCTCTCTCTCTCTCTCTCTCTTTTTTTCTTTCCTTTCTCTCTTTATCTTTCATTTTCTCCCGACCCACCCTACACAAAATAAAGCAACCATCATTTACAAAATAATTTTGCACTTTCATTTTGCTTTTTCCAACTGTTGCATTAGGAGAAAAAGATACAGAATAATGTGAGGTAGAAATAAAGGATGATATGTTTTTGTGCAGATTTTTCTCCTGAGCTTGGCCAAGTTTTGTGTTTATACATTATTACAATTATCACCAAATGCGTTGAGTTCTGCTTCCAATAAAATAGTGCGGATAATAATTACGTCGAATGTCAACTATGAATTCATTACTATACATTTCCAAAAAGAAATTTGACAGAAAACTAAGGGGAACTAACTAAGTAGAACTGCAACCACAACCATTCCCCATATTCCTTTTCTGCGGAACGTTAATTGTGTTCAGTAAGTATGCAAAAAAGTCTACAAACATTCATAAGTCCTGCAATATATTAAGTAACAGGTGAAGGTTACAGTAACCATAGATAGAGGACTGAAGATACAGTCCGAGGTATTGTTACAATCAACAGCTCACCCACCAGGTGATTACAGACCAGGCAGAGACCAGAACAGTTCCAAATTAGTAAGGCACTGATATTAACATTCATGAAATGCATCGTACAAAACAAAGAATTTTGGACGCATACACAACTGGACAAAAACAACTGCAAAGACACCTCACAACATGGTCATGTTCATTCACTTGGTTCATATTTGGAATCAAACATAAATAATAAGTCACAGAAGCAAGTATGCATTAAAAAAATCAATTGCGTATTGTACAAAATCATGAACAAAAATATACCACTTTTTACCTCTATCCTCTATGCACCATCTGGATCTATACATCAAGGTTGTAACTCGTTAAAACGAAAGTTTACTGTCCTCAATTGTTATGTCAGAATTTGAACTCTTTGACAGTTATTTCCAATGATTAGCGTATACTCTCTCTCTCTCTCACTCTCACTCTCTCTCTCTCTCTCTCTCTCTCTCTCTCTCTCTCTCTCTCTCTCTCTCTCTCTCTCTCTCTCTCTCTCTCTCTCTCTCTCTCTCTCTCTCTCTCTCTCTCTCTCTCTCTCTCTCTCTCACTGCCATTGGCATAATAATCAAAGAAGCAGCGACTATTGATTTGCCACGCTTAATGCAACATTCTAAACATTCGTAACCCGCTAATATTTACCTACAATTAAAATCGACGCTTTCTTGTTTGTTCATTGATTTCTTACCAACTAACGTCAGTCACTAAGCTGCATTGTAGACAAGTCCCAAGACTAACATCTGACAAATTAATGTGCAGCAAAACCGAGATATAAAAGGGATACCTTCTGTCTCAATCAACCATTTTAAACAATGCAACGTGCGTTGATTGATGGATTCACTGACCTATAGCTCACATCACGTTCTATGTCTTCGGGCATCCAGTCAAACTAGAAAATAGGTCACGTGATCATACACTGGAACGCGCTCGGCTGGTCAGTGGCTAAAACTTCCCAACCACACTCACCCCACACTCACCCCACCCCCGCTGTGGTGGTAGGATCAATGGAAGCCGCCTGGCTGATTGATTAAGTCAGAACTAATTAATATTGCATGCAGCGCCCGTTGTTCCTGGGAAACCAGGCGTTCTTAATCATCGCTGATCCGCTGATTGTGAGCGCACATTACTAGCACAAGTAAATACCTTACGCCCCTTGTCAAAGACAGACCTTCAGTAACGTTGAGTTACTGGCGTGGAAAACAAATCCAAATGCAGGTTCATAATACACATAATATAATTATAGCGTTGCAGTCAAACATAGAAGCTAGTCATTCTCAGAAAATGCCTGTAGGATCCAGTCAATTCTAGTTGAGAGATCGAGTTGGTATCTATTATTATCCACGTCAGCAGCGAAACTATATCGTGGACAGGTCCCGGGATAAAGTCTAGTCAATTAAAAAAAATCATGGTTTTGGTTAGCTGAATTCTGAGGGCATTTCCTGAGAATGGCTACACGTAGTTTTCTGGTTGACTGTTACACGCATAATATAAATGTGTGTTTTATCTAGCCTCAATCGTTATTCATTTAATGATTTTCCAAAGGTAAATAGCAAGAACTATTGCCTTTTCTCCGCTTGTTGATAATCCATCAAATGCCCCACAATAATCTTCTTGGATATCGATTTGAATTGTTTTCAAGAACCCAATAAATCAACTCTCCCCAAAACTTAGGAAAATGTCCCCAAATGAAAATAAAAAGCTTCATCTTGGTTCTCTACTCTTGCACACTTGTATACATTTGTAATGGCATGGGCGGAAATATAATTACATTTATAAGTATGTACAGGTCATCTCTGAACTTTACAACAACAGAACTTTTATGGCCAAACACTTCATGTATTTTTACTTTAAGATGTGATAGCCATGAGGGCACTATCCTGCTGCCGACTTGCTAGACTTTCATCAAATCCACGTTAATAGTGTAACTAACTGATAACAAGGGATTTTCCTCTAATTTTTCTTTCACCTTCAACACAGTCTTCTTACAAATAAAGGTGCTCGTCTAGACAGTTCTCCCGCATTAAGGCAAGTAGTTAAACGGAAATCTCCTTTGCGTCAACTTTAATGTTAAAACAAAGACATTTAATAAAAAGGAAATCAAGCATGAAACTAAACCACTTATAAAACAACATTAATACCCATACGAAAAGACCATCATTCAAAGGCACCAGACAAACATACAACACATAAACCGCCCAGTATGTATCACAAGAAACAACAGAACCTCTTCCAGCCCGCCTTTTTCAGGGACGGTCCACTTCCGCCGGCTGCCAATGCGTACTTCTTCCGGTTGGACTTGCGCACTTCCCCTGCGCGCGAGAAGAAGCTCGGGGAGGAGGAGGCGGACGAGCAGCTGGAAGACGTCGAGGCTGCCAGGGAGGCGAGGATCGCCTGGTCAAACACGTCCTTCAGGTTTTTCTGGGTGAGCGCCGAGCACTCCATGTAGCCGACGGCGCCGATCTCTTTAGACAGGCGCAGGGCGTCCGCCTCGGAGACGGGCTTCTCCTTGTACTGCGCGAGCTCGATGAGCACCTTGACGTCGTTGCGGAGGTCGCACTGCGTGCCCACCAGGATGAACGGCGCCCGGGGCCGGTGCCGGCGGACCTCGGGAACCCACTTCTCCAGCACGTTGTTGAAGGAGGTCGGCGACACGACGCTGAAGCACAACAGGAAGATGTCCGTGCTGGGGTAGCACAGGGGCCGGATCGTGTCGAAGTCGTCCTGGGGAGAGAATCAGACGGAGGTTTGTTATACATATTGTGCAGAGTAAAGAAGTCGATCAAATGAAATAATACTTGGTGACACCATGTACCAGGGTTATAGATTTAGTGACAGGTTTTACAGAAAAAGACCACAGTGATTTTGGTACGGAGAGCCAGCGCGACACATACTCTCTCTATTTCTTTATATACCTTGAGGTGGTTGACTAATCTTCAGACTGACATTTTACTTTAAAGAAGGAAGCAAAATCCACCTCGTGAAACCTCCCACTGTGCACCTCCTCTGGTGACATGGTAATTATAAAGGACACGCAGTATTGATAAGAGTGCTTTTTTTTTAAATTTAAAACAGAGTTTCGTAAGCAGTAACATGTATTATGAAACTTTGGCACTCACGTTTAGGCCTTGACACCAGACTATTTCGGATTAGAGAGATCAAGACAAAGACTAAGAGTGACAGAGACCACTACAAAGGAAGAGAGAGACAAGAGAGAAGAGTGGATGCCTTGCACTCTAACAGTCTTAACTACAGGGCATTGTTCGTATTTCAAGTCGGACTGTGGGCAAAGCGCGCTAAAAACAACACACTCAGCGAAATGTGCTGATTCGACTCGTGGTATTGATTTTAATCATAAGGGGCCGTCAGCGTTATCGATTTGTATACATAGGTGAAAACAGCCAGCTAATGAAGAGTTGAGATTAAAATAGCGCATTGGAGTTATGTCCTTGTCCGGGAGTCGGTGAAAACGCCTTTGTGAGAGTTCCATGCTGGGGTTGGTTTGTTGGTTGGTTGGGTTGGTTTAACGTCCAACAGCAGCACTATACAGGCTATATTGTGGACGGGCCCCAAGACGGACGTCTGACAATTTTATGTGCTGCCACACGACACGACGCTGAAGCACAACAGGAAGATGTCCGTGCTGGGGTAGCACAGGGGCCGGATCGTGTCGAAGTCGTCCTGGGGAGAGCGAGAATAAAAAAAGATAAGATAATACTTGGTGACACCATGTACCAAGACTATATATTTAGTGACAGGTTTTACAAAAAGAGATTGCAGTGGTGTTGGTACCAGCGCGACACATGCTCACTCTATTTCTTTCTCTACCTTGAGGTGGTTGAATCTTCAGACTGAGATTTTACCTAAAATAAAGAAGCGAAATCCACCTCGTGAAACCTCTCACTATTTTACTCTCTCTGGTGACATGGTTATTATAAAGGATACGAAGTGTTGATAAGAGTGCTTTTTTTTTTTTTTAACATAAAAGAGTTTTGTAAGCAGTTACATGTACGAGTATTATGAAATTTTGGCACACACATTTAGGCCTTGTTGCCCGATAATAGATTTTATCACAGACACACAGATTGTTTCGGATTAAATAGATCAAGACAAAGACTAAGAGGGACAGAGACCAATACAAAGGAAGAGAGATACAGAGAGAAGAGTGGATGCCTTGCACTCTAACAGTCTTAATTGCAAGGCATTGTTCGTATTTCAAGTCGGGCTGTGGGCAAAGCGCGCTAAAAGCAACACACTCAGCGAAATGTGCTGATCCGACTCGTAGTATTGATTTTAATCATAAGGCGCCGTCAGCGTTATTGATTTGTATACGGAGGTGAAAACAGCCAACTAATGAGAGTTGAGATTAAAATAGCGCATTGGATTTATTATGTCCTTGTCCGGGAGTCGGTGAAAAAATTGTGAGAGTTCCATGTTAGGGAAAACAGCGAGCTAATAAGGACCTGAGATTATATAATTATTGTCACCTCGGCTGTAAAATGATCTACCTCACTTAAAAACACTAAAGATCTATAGAGTACGTGTATTTTAGAGACGAGATGGCAATATCAGGGCATTGGATATTCCCGTGTCCTGAGTTCAGCCTAGGTGGGGTTTACATGTTTGTGAATAGTGAGTCAGGAATTAGAGTAGAAAACAGGGGCCTAATCACGACCCTGAGGCATGCAGATTTCTAAATTCTCATTGTCTCCGTAAGTCTAGGATAGATCAGTGATTGGACGCAGTGGCATTTCGCCTTGCATATCGTCGTCATTTTGGCCTTGGGTCAATCGCAATGCCTCTGGTGTGAAGGCCCAGCCCATGTGAGGTTGTGGTCAACGCGCCGGTCAGACATTACGCCACCCACTTACTCCTGGCCCAGCGAAAACAGCACAATTAGGTTAGCGGTGGGTGGCATATGCTGCCCGATGTCCACTCGGGGGACAAAGCCCTGACCTCTGCTGACTGCTGACATGGAAAATGGAGGTTTTCACTTTGAGATACATCAAAGAGGAAAGGAAATGGTAGCTGGGGCATGGGCGAGACTAAGGCGGAGGGAGGGGAGAGAGAGAAAACATGAGAGATTCATAGACAGACAGACAGGCGAGGAGAGATAAAAAAAAAAGACAGACAGACAGACAGAGACACGGAGAGACAGGGAGATAGACATATAGACGAACAGGAACAGAGGGTAAGACAAGTTGAAAAACACATGAAGACAGAGAGAGACAGGTGGGGAGTTAAATAGACTGCACAAGAGTGAAAGAACGATAGACAGCGGCAGGCTGGCAGACAAACAAGCGGGCAAGAGGAAAGAGGCGAAGGGAGAGAAAAGAGAGAAAGACAGAGCTCAGGAAGAGAGAGATAAGAGACAGCACAGAGAGAGAGAGAGAGAGAGAGAGAGAGAGAGAGAGAGATGTTTTTGAAAGTTCTGAGATGAAAGAAGCTGTTTCTAATTCTACAAGGCTGACCAAGTTCCGAGGGGTAATCCCCGAGTGAGTTTCACAGGTGATCTGGACGCCCAGACAACAACAGGCCGAACTACAGGCCGGCAAACACAAGATGTAGATGTGTTACACTACATGTGTTGCTTTACGCTTCAAGGCGTGGCCTTTGGAGCCCTCGGTGTACTAAAGAAAACAAACATAGTCACATGAAGGACAAAATACAAGTTTCAACACATGTACGCCAAGGAACAAAATAAAATAACAAAAGGCACTGTGTGCACAAAAAGACGTTATCGTTAATTTTGATGCTGATATTATAAACTTTTACGCCATGATAGAATTCGTACCAAAACACACTTTTTCGCAAAACAAAACAAAAACTATTTTTCTTTCCGGAAACATGCATTGGTCTACTCGAGAATGTTCAATGCCAATATTTTGAGAAAGATTGTTAAAGTGAAGACTTTAAAAAAACGCTCGTATGATGATACGATTTATTTTCAGCACCTGCATTAGTTTGGCAATGTATAAAGCACTCGTTGAACCTTGTGAAATGTGTGTGGCCCATATCAGTGTAATTACGCCACCCACTTACTCCTGGCCCGGCGAAAACAGCACAATTAGGTTAGCGGTGGGTGGCATAATTATGCTGACCGGTGTCCACTCGGGGGACAAAAGCCCTGACCTCTGTGCTGACTGCTGACATGGAAAATGGAGGTTTTCACTTTGCGGACATCAAAGAGGAAAGCAAATGGTAGCTGGGGCATGGGCGAGACAAAGGGGGAGGGAGGGGAGAGAGAGAAAACATGAGAGAGAGACATAGACCGACAGACAGACAAGGAGAGCTAAAAAAAGACAGACAGACAGACGAGGAGAGCTAAATAAGACAGACAGACAGACAGACAGACAGAGACACAGAGATACAAGGAGACAGGCATATAGACTGACAGAGAGTAAGACAAGTTGAAAGACACATGAGGACAGAGAGAGACAGGTGAGGAGTTAGAAGGACTGTACAAGAGTGAAAGAGCGATAGACAGCGGCAGGCTGGCAGACAAACAAGCGGGCAAGAGGAAAGAGGCGAAGGGAGAGAAAAGAGAGAAAGACAGAGCTCAGGAAGAGAGAGATAAGAGACAGCAGAGAGAGAGAGAGAGAGAGAGAGAGAGAGAGAGAGAAAGACAGAGCTCAGGAAGAGAGAGATAAGAGACAGCAGAGAGAGAGAGAGAGAGAGAGAGAGAGAAAGACAGAGAGAGAGACAGAGAGACAGAGAGACAGAGAGCGATGTTTTTGAAAGTTCTGAGATGAAAGAAGCTGTTTCTAATTCTGCAAGGCTGACCAAGTTCCGAGGGGTAATCCCTGAGTTAGTTTCACAGGTGGTATGGACGCCCAGACAACAACAGGCCGAACTACAGGCCGTAAACACAAGATGTGGGTGTGTTATATACACTACAAGTGTTGCTTTACGCTTCAAGGCGTGGCCTTTGGGGCCTTCGGTGTACTAATGAAAACAAACACAGTCACATGAAGGACAAAATACAAGTATTAACACTTGTACACCAAGAAATAAATGAAACTAACAAATGCACTGTGTGCAGAAAAAGACGCCATCGTTAATTTTGCTGATGATATAAACTTTTACGCCATGATAAAATTCGTACCAAAACACACTTTTTCACACACACAAAAACTTTTTTTTTTTTGGAAACATGCGTTGGCCTACTCGAGAATGTTCAATGCCAATATTTTGAGGAAGATTGTTAACTAAATACTTTTTAACCGCTCACATAATGATACGATTTATTTTCAACACATGCATTAGTTTGGCAGTGTATAAAGCACTCTTTGAACCTTGTGAAATGTGTGTGGCCCATATCAGTGTGTGCTAACCAATGTCGCATCGTGCGTGCCATTGCCAAGCGCCACAATCTGAGGACATTGTACATTGTAGTTGCTGTGGAAGTCGAGATCCTCGCAATGTTACAGTGGCGATACAAGTCTGATACAGGCCTGACACATTTGTACACAGTAATTAGAAGGTGGCCGCCGCGATAAGAAATGGGACACCTAAGGTGAGGAAGGGCGAGACCACGGCCATTACAGGCATTGCGATATCGGGACCCAGAGCAAAACCGAAGACGACAAGTGAGTGAGTCTGCACCGGTGTCCAGTGGTACCTGTATCCAACACTTACACTAAGTTACGGAGCCAGCGAGCGATCGGGGCACCCTATGGTTGGTATGGCTATCATTATGGAATCCGTTATCGTCAAGTAAATCGCCAGGTCTTCACGCTAGAAAACCAGGGCGAGACGCGGGCCTGGTGACGGGGACCTAAACTACCAGTTTCCTGGTTGATAAAACAGTGATAACACTGATAACATTGGGCACCGGCAGACGTGGCGGAATTGACAGAAAGTCGGACACCCTAGGCTCCCGAACACAATAAAACAGCAACTCAGAGAGAACGAATGTCCTGAGCGTTGGGCAAGCCAGGCCCATCTGAGACAGAAAGAGTGGTTCAGTGACGCCCGCTCAGCGAGTTTACGAGGGGACCTCATTGTAGATGTCACAGTCAAGAGGGAAGAGACAATACGCCGTCTCACTTGGACGCAAACTTGGGTGCGACCATGTTAAAACGGACATTTACTGACAGCGTGAACGGAGGCGGGTTGGCTCTGATGGTCGGGGCTATCAAGCTATCACCTTACAGCATCCAACATGTTACCCGTGGATCTACATAATTGTCTCACTCTTTACCTGCGGATCTACATAATTGGAGGATCCCACTAGATACACTCAGGCCGGCAATTCTAAGAGTTTGGACCTGGGTGCTGACATGGAGATAAGTTTGAATGGCGTCTCCATTGTGAAACTAAGCCTGTAGTAACAGAATGATGAAGACTGTCTTTGTGTGGTTATCGCCGTATTGGACTGTCACACTCGAAATCTTGAGACGCTAAACACAGACGAAAGAGGGAGATAGAGAGAGAGGGAGAGAGAGAGAGAGAGAGAGAGAGAGAGAGAGAGAGAGAGAGAGAGAGAGAAACCACTCTCTCCGCTAGAGAAATTTGTGAGCTTAGAGTGAAGACAGAAAAAAATTATGAACACCGTAATTCCAACTATCTCACCCTCACTAAAATTGAAATCCGAGGAGAACATCATTTTTGATACTACACGATACAGACATGGGAATTAACATAATTGGAATTCACTTGCATATAGAAAAGTTAAAGTAAGGCGAGAAAACGAACAATAGTACTTGTGTATAACTATAGATGCTTCAAAATAGACAGGCTTGGTGTAGAAACAATGAATAACATTCAGGATTGGTATGTTAGAAATAACAAGGGCTCTCAGAGACAACAACCTGACAAGAACGTTAGGCTATTAACAAGAGAGTGGGACTGTGGGAGTAGTTTCTGGTGTCTTCCACCTAAGCCACTCTAGAGCACGTCACATTTAACAACAACTAAAGTAACACGCGTGGAGGTGGGGCACATTGACATAGCGCCCATCATTGATAGAAACTAACCACACACTGTGTCATTAATTACCCAGGTCCAGCTATGGTGAGATGTATTAACCACTGGCTCTTCCCAGCTGTGTGACCAGTAACTGACCACTGGACGTGATGTTAGGGTCCGAGGCGCGACATGTCACCTGGCCACCGCCCCAGTGTTCTAGTGCAAAGGTTTCAGCCAGTGAGAGGACAGTGTGTAACGATTACCAGGTGCGACTTCACAAGGATAACAGCCAGCAGTTCACGCAAGGCTGTTGAGCAATCGTTACCATACTACTAATTACACGCAATTGTGTTTCACTTTTATCTTCTCACAGTACCTGCCTTAGTATAATAATATCTGGGGTGATAATGTTAGTCGTAGTGGCAGCGGCAGCAGCAGCAGCAGCAGTAGTAGTAGTAGTAGTAGTAGTAGTAGTAGTAGTAGTAGTAGTAGTAGTAGTAGTAGTAGTAGTAGTAGTAGTAGTAGTAGTAGTAGTAGTAGTAGTAGTAGTAGTAGTGGTAGTAGTAGTAGTGTTAACCATAAATACCTCTAGATGTAGATGCTTTTGGCACTCTTTGTACCTGTCTAAAGCCATGATAACTATTATAAAACCACAGGAATGATAAATAGTGTATAATTATGTCTGAATTATGAGTCGGTGTGTTTATAACAAGCCTCTAAATGGTTGGGATTGATTAATATGATGACAGTGCTACCATAAACAAAAGCCCCGCGCATTCCGAAACACACACGTCATGTAACTGCTAAAACGCTCGTGTTAAGGGCAATCAAATTAATGCACTGCCTCGACCGCGAAATAAAAACATTCAACCCAGTAGTAGTAGTAGTAGTAGTAGTAGTAGTAGTAGTAGTAGTAGTAGTTGGCAGCAGTGTTTGGGAGAAGTACATGTACATGTATTCAAGCTGGGTCTACATTGGTACAGTCTGAGTCAACCAGGTCAACAGACAGTGGAATGAACCGGGATAGTAAACTATATAGTACATGTAAACCATTCATTTAATTGCCATTTACATTGAAAAGTTAAAATTATTAATGAGTAAGAGTATAAATTCCTTGAATTAACTGCGATTTTAAAACAAATCGCAAGGGTCTGTTTACTTCTATAACACTGTACTTTGGGAGACATCGGTTGCAAAGCAGGAAATTTTGATGTTTGTCGCTCATCGATCAAAAGACCATAAAATTATGGAGCACATCCAAATTATCATGGACCACCTGAAACATATCCTCATCACGTGTATTTTGTTAACCGACCATACATGGCATACAATCAAATAGATAGGGAAGGAGACAAAGGAACAATAGCATTTTTGTAGGCTGAGGTTTTTGTTTGTTTGTTTTTTCTTTTCATTCTTCGTTGCTGACGAGACACACACATTTCCTAGATTGAATGAACTGCCTGCTAACCATAAATAACTCTAGATGTAGATGCTTTTGGCACTCTTTGTGCCTGTCTAAAGCCATGATAACTATTATAAAACCGCAGGAATGATAAATAATGTATAATTATGTCTGAATTATGAGTCGGTGTGCATATAACAAGCCTCTAAAGGGTTGGGATTGATGAATATGATGACAGAGCTACCGTAAACAAAAGCGGCGCATTCCGAAACACACACGTCATGTAACTGCTAAAACGCTCGTGTTAAGGGCAATCAAATTAATGCACTGCCTCGACCGCGAAAGAAAAACACTTTAAGCCAATCCCCCCCCCCCCTTTCCCCCCTCTCCCTCCAAGCGGTGATTAAGTTTTTTTTTAATATTCAGAAAAAGAAATTAATAAAGCCAAACGGCTACTGGTATATTTATGTAGACGGTGCATTCCTGCATGCGCCCCGTTCCAGACCTGTCAACACTTCTACAGTAGACAGGGAGGTAGATGTGAGCACGAGATGCACCTGCTGCTGTTGTTGCTGCTGTCGTTGCTGTTTAAGCGATGCTGCCGCCGGTGGAAAGGTAGACCTAGCTAGACAGACAGTGTGAGTCACTATCGCAGATTTGCCTGGCCGACTTCTGCATCACAGAGTAAACAAGCGGATAAGGAAATAGTGCGAAAAACATGTCCTGGGATAAATAACAAGATTAAACTTCAACACACACACACACATGCGCAGACACACAGACACACACACACACATACACACACATGCGCAGACACACAGACACACACACATAAATAAAACTATAACTTGAAAAAGGAGAGCAACTCTCAACTGAGACTGGCGGTATACGGTCATTGTAAATTAGTTTCAAAATGGAGACATTCGAATGTAATGTGTTAAAAGGCAGCACATTTGCATTAATTGTGGACAAGATGACGCGCTCTGTTTAACAGGTCAATGGACAGGCATGTCAATCAGTAAACAGCGCTACAAACACAGTCAAGGGCTAAAGTTATATGTGTGTGTGCCGTTCTCTTTATCTCTCTCTCTCTCTCCCTTTCACTCTGGGGGGCGCGGTGGTCCAGGGGTAGAACATCGGCTTCCGACGCAAAAGGTCTCGATTTCGAATCCTCGCTGTTGCGTTCCCTATTGGTTGGGTCGGTGTCAGTATAATATGACCGGCTGAGACAGGAGTCATGGTATCCGCGCCCTGTCTCGTGTGTGGCAGCTCATAAAAAATGTCAGACGTCATCTTGGAGCCCGTCCACAATATAGCCTATATAGTGCTGCTTTTGGACGTTAAACCAACCCAACCAACCAACCCTTTCACTCTCTCTCTCTCGCTCTCTCTACCTATCTTTCTCTCTCTCTTTCTTTCTCTCTCTCTCTCTCTCTCTCTCTCTCTCTCTCTCTCTCTCTCTCTCTCTCTCTCTCTCTCTCTCTCTCTCTCTCTCTCTCTCTCTCCTATTGTCCGTCCCCAACAATAAAATGCATGACCAGTCATGTCTCAGAATTCTGTTTCATTCAAGTCTAGCCCAAACCAGGATCAATAGGGCACCAGCACCCAAAGAACCTGAAAGGAGGCCCCAACTCCCCATTCACACCTGAGCACTAATGCCTGGGACCCAATTGTGACGAATCAGACACTCCGGGCAAAGAGAGGTAAGGGCGTTGGTCCTGTCTGGCAGTGAAATAACAACATGAAAGAGAAAAAAGGCAGTGGTTCTAGAGGGAGAAATAACAACATGAAAGAGAAAAAAAGGCAGTGGTTCTAGAGGGAGAAATAACAACATGAAAGAGAAAAAAAAGGCAGTGGTTCTAGAGGGCTAGGGGGGTTACTGGGTTCTTTACAGTGTGACTGAAGGGTTTGTGGACATGGGAGAGAAAGAGAGAGAGAGAGAGAGAGAGAGAGAGAAAGGCAGAGAGAAAGACAGAGAGATACAGGGAGGGAGAGAGAGAGAGGCAGACAGAAAGGCACAGATAGAGACAGGGAGGGAGAACTTGAACCGTTACACATAATATGTACCCCCACACATATTGAGTTCAGCGTTCAGTTAAAACGCAGGGGTAAGCGAAAATTGTGTCGAAATAAAAATAATTATGTTGAAACAGTTGGCAACTTTTAAAAAAATCGGAAGGAGAGGAAAACGTGTTTTTAACATGGTTCGCCATTGGCATTGGGTGTGCCGTATTATGATAACTGGTGACACATTGGCAACTTCAGATAACATGGTGAACAAGGAGGAATATTACAGAGTGGTCCCACCTGCACGAAATACTTATCCAAGAAGGATACAATTGGGAGAAACAGGAGATTTTTTTTTTTTTTTTTTTTTTTTTTTTGGGGGGGGGGGGGGGGGGGGACCAAAAAAGGGG
>RQTK01000453.1:359229-364229 GCA_003991915.1 Elysia chlorotica
GGGGGGGGGGATACCCAATAAGGAGAAAGATTGTTGTTGAGTTGGTTTAAACTCCATAGTCAGCACTTTTAGACTATATTGTAGATGGGCCCTAAGACTGACGTCTGACAATTTAATATTCTGCCACACATGAGATTCCTGTTTTAGCCGGTCATATTATACTGACACCACCTAACCAGTTAGAGGGGACTACAATCGGACAAAATAATCTGCCGATCGTGGGACTCGAACCGCGGAACTCCCGATCTGGAGATCAACGCTCTGCCACAGGTACATAGAGATGAATTGGCAGAATTCGAACAAAACAAAAAACAGATCTGTTAATAACTAAGACATTGGCACCGCCATTAATAACTTCACACGGCACGGAATCAAAGCGGGAATACAGACAAATTTAGGACAAGAGACGCCATTCAACCGAGTACTAGACGTGGTTCTTTATCAAATAACTTAAATATTGTACCTAACTCTTACGCAGCTGATATTATAGTTAAACTGCGGCATTGGTCGAGACGTAGACTTCATCAAAACCTAACAACGATTTAAAAATCACAATTAATAATAAACAAATACCCTTTGATTGTACTACACTTATGAAACTACATGTCTCTATTTGTATAACCTACACTGACAGTATTAATCTCCGATATAGTTTCACAAATTATTATAGGTATCGACTATTATACTTTTTATAGTACAGTAATGTCTATCCCAATTTGTTTCGTGTGACCCAGTTCTAATTTTAGCCGACCCATGCCCCATTGATACAGCGCGCGGCTTATTGGTCTTCAACAACCAGTAACTCGCCTTTCAGTTTGATGACGGCATTGGGTCAATTTTACCTGGATATTGTTACAAATAAAATAATTTGGAAACTGCTTAGAAAGAGAGAGTATTCACATTTTTTACAATTTATCTTGAAAGCACCCTGTCTCTCCTCTATCTCTCTCTTTCTTTCTCTCTCTCTCTGTCTGTCTCTCTCTCTGTCTCTCTCTCCCTCTCTCTATCTCTCTGTCTCTCTGTCTCTCTGTCTCTCTCTGTCTCTCTCTCTCTCTCTCTCTGTCTCTCTCTTTCTCTCTCTCTCTATCTATCTATCTATCTCTCTCCCTCTCTCTCCATCTAACTATCTATCTCTCCCTCCCTCTTTCTCTCTACCCATCTCTCTCTCTCTCTCTCTCTCTCTCTCTCTCTCTCTCTATCTCTCTCTGTCCATCTATCTAGCCATCTATCTCTGTCTCCCAACACAGGCATCAACTGAAGGGGGTCAAGTGGAAGGTCTATTCGTGAAACGAAAAAGCTTTATGTACATATAAATAACAGGCTCTGAATCAATGAGCCATAATTATAGTCCAAGGTAGGGGGTAAATACACAATAAATTGTGTATAGATTTATAAAGGACTCCTCCTCTGTATGATTCACCCCTTAAACTAGAACAGAAGGCTTTGAGTTGGCGTAAATACACTGAGCTATAGTAATTGTATTATGTATTGTATTAGTAAGCCTATCTGAAACCTACTTTTCTACCAAGGAATGTTTTGGATTATTAGACCGTAACATACAAAAGACCTACAGAGCATACGAGGTTAAAAAGATGATGTGAGGAAACGGTAAGTTGGTCAGAGAAAAAAGATGTCGACCAAACAAATCCCATTATAATGGAAAAAAAATAAAAAATGGGTAAATCTTTCAGTGTTAATGCCAATCAAATAATTTTGTACACCGGAGCATTGATGTTGTATTGACAACGTTTATCTTAATGTTTTCATCCTTTTCCCTCAAAAATAGTGCCCAATTGTTTAAGTTCATGTTCCATGTGCCATATCCACCTATCTTCTTTACAGGTAACATCTATTTATCTTTATCTACGTTGACATTTTCCTTCATATCCAACAAGAACGTCTGTCTTTCCACCCATCTAGTTTTTCACCCACCATATAAGCAATAAAATTATACATGAACTACTTTCTCTACTTCTTTCTCCTACGTCAACATTTTTGTAAAGCCTTGCTGCAGCTAATAATGCCACAGGCTGTAGATGTAAGGCCGAGCGTCTCTTGTCACCGCTGCCTGGAACAATACATCCTCGCAATGCGGGCACGGCTCTGGGCAGTCTGGCTAGACGGGCGGTCTGTGATCAATCGATACTGTCATAATGACAGGACACGGAGCTGGCCCTCAGTTCGACAGGGCACGGAGCTCCGGCCCTCAGCTCAGCTCTGCTGGGGAGGGTGGAGAGAGGGAGAGAGAGAGAGAGAGAGAGAGAGAAAGGGAGAGAGGGGGAGAGAGGGGAGAGAGAGAGGAGAGAAAAGGCGAGCGATTTAGAGAGTGGTTGAGAGAGAAAGACACAGAAGAGAGAGAGAGAGAGAGAGAGAGCGAGAGAGAGAAAGACACAGACGGAGAGAGAGAGAGAGAGAGAGAGAGAGAGAGAGAGAGAGAGAGAGAGAGAAAGAAACAGCCGACAGATCAGCAGCTCCTAGCGGTAAAGCCGGCCCATACTGCCAATAATTATTCCACAGGCACTTGATGCCTCTTGAAGGATCAAAAGTGCGATTAGGGTTTGAGGAGAGAGGCACAAGAAAGACGGCACTAATCGTCAGACATGTCAGAAAAGACCTGGTCACTCACGCGCTACAAGGCCCGAATCTAGTAGCGAAGGAGAATAAATCGGCGTTAATGGCAATACCAACCAAAAGAGTAATATCGTACATGGAAAATAATATGCTATCGAGACAGACTATGTTCTAGGGTATTCAATTTATGAAGATGTGTTTATGAAGATTTGTTGAGTTGGTTTAACGTCCAACATTAGCACTATATAGGCTATATTGTGGACGGATCCCAAGACAAAGGTCTGACATTTATACTGACACCGACCCAACCAGTAGGGAGCGCAATCGCCAGGGCTGTTTATGAAGAAAAAGCTTAGTTCGACTGAAATTAATAGCCTACCTGATGAGAATAGTTGAGACGGACGGAGAGACAACGAAAGCATCGTCATCATCTACTGCACCAAATACTATTTACATTTTGTCTCACTGCATCAAAATCACTTGTCACCCAAATGTTTAGTAATTACTGTGTGTACCTTTGTAACCATTTTAAGTGTTGTTGATTGATAATTGTTTGACATCGAGACCTCCTCACTTCGCGGTACCAAGATATTTTGTCTCTAACTTTGTTTCAACACCTCCATCTCTGCTTTGTAGACAAGCGACCGGTCCCCAATCACACTGATATGAAACAATGATTGCCTCTTTTTGCATCGTCCACGAATTTCCCCTCTTTTGAAAGCCTCTTTGTACAGGCTTGAAACTTCGTTAACATTTTTTTTTCGCTTGTATATTGCGATGTGTTCAAAGTCCTGAAATGGCTACCTCAGGGTCATGCAGCTCTGATCGGGGTTTGGTACCAAGAATAGTTCTGTAACTTATGTAAGACAAAGTTCGGGTTATTCACTAAATCGTGGGGTTTATCACAGGTCAAGTAGTTACAATGTGTTTGATAGGATGATATCAGATACAGACTGAGTTATGTTTGGCTCTGGAATGAAAACTACGAGTTTAACGACATTTAATGAGCAGTAAATGGGTCAACGGCTATGGAGAAGAGATTAGAAGAGGTGTAAGCTCCATCTTTTCTACCAAGTCATGTGTAAAAAGCAAATATGAATGAACCAGAAACTGCTGTAGGCACACCTGTGTCGGATTAGATCTAGGCCCTGATCCTAGATTATTTCACTTCTTCAACGGATTCTCTGTGTAAACACTGGGAAAGTGGGTATACGGTATCAAACTTGACCCAAAAAATAATGAAAGAATAATATAATCTTATCAAAATACACCTATTTCTCTTGGTAAAAAAGACTACCATATGACGCGATGTGGTCTGCTGAAAAGCTCACAACGCAACGAATAGAGGGGAACGCCCGAACACAAGTAAATTAATGTTCATATACGGCTCGAAAACTAGCCCAAATATCTATGATCACAGTCGAAAAGAACATCAAATAAGAAGCACACCTTACATCAATAGTAGATGTGTCTCCTCCAAAGCAACCAGTTATAACAGCCTAATTCTACAAAATCTCAAGACGGGTCAATTGACTATATACGCAGTAGTTGTGCATTGCTTCAAATCTTCCACCCCAAGATCTATTTATTTTCTCCTAATCAAAGTTACATCTCTGAAATTATTAATGTTGGAGAAGCTGCTTGAACTAATCCATAATATCTAACATTCTTCAAGGCAACACACCAGGGTGTTTTTCTCTCAACTCGAGGTCGCCCTTAGCTACGTCAAAATAACAGTCCTTCGAGGCAAGGGTAGCTAGTGCAGTAGGGGAATAGGTTCAAACGCCTGCCCATGGGCGTCTAACTACATGGTAGGTCGGATGTTTGAAACCGGCAAGCCCCAGATACCCCAGGTACCCCAGTCTGCGGTCCCGACGGCCGTATAGGACCTTAACACCTAACAGACTTTAAATATGAGAGAGACACGTCTAAATCCATTTCCTCCTTGTAGTTACTACGCAAGAAGAAAAAGAAGAAAAGAAAAACTATTGAGTGTATAAATGCCACGACATCCCAGTCTCTTGCCTCCAGGTGATGACTGCCTATAGTGCCTGACTGCCCGACTTCCCGGCGCGACCACCGTACTCCCAGAGTGCCAGGGATGTGTGACTCGCGACAAAGGGGGCGATCGATATTGGGAGATGAAAATAATGAACTGGGCGCTGTTGGAGATTTAATACGCTGTCCACGATTCTTCAGAAGCAACAACATCATCATCATCAACAACAACAACAACAACAACAACAATGCTCCCGCCTTGACACACTTGTCAAAAATATACATGTATCAATTATCCATCACAACAACAACAACAACAACAACAACAACAACAACAACAACAACAACAACAACAACAACGCTGTTGGAGATTTAATACACTATACACAATTCTTCAGAAGCAACAACATCATCATCATCAACAACAACAA
>RQTK01000453.1:369229-388750 GCA_003991915.1 Elysia chlorotica
TATTATAATCATACAGCGTTGATATGTTCATTGTTGTTGGTTATTCCCTTTGTTCTAGTTGCTGTTGCTGTTGTTTATTTGCTTTTTGTTTTTTGCTATTGTTGTTGTTGTTGGTGGTGGTGGTGTTGAAATTGCTGCTGCGGCTGTTCTTGTTGTTGTTGGTGGTGGTGGTGGTGGTGGTGGTATTGTTTGTTTGTTTTTTGTTTTTTTGCTATTGCTGTTGTTGTTGGTGATGGTGGTGTTGAAGTTGCTGCTGCTGCTGCTGCTGCTGTTGCTGTTACTGGTGATGGAGGTGATGATGGTCTTTGTGTTCATAGTGGTGATGTTGTTGTGTTGCTGCTGCTTTTAATGTTGTTGTTAGTATTGGTAGTGGATGGTGATGGTGAGAGAAGTAGTGTTAATTTTTTAGTTATTTTTCAACCCATAAAAATTAGAAAAGAAGGAATGAAGATTATGTTCCAACCAGTTGAGAATCCCGTTGGATACACACGTAACTAACAAGAAAGCTTTCACTGATGAAAAACTCCTCCTGTTTGCTTTTCACACGACTTAGTTATTGCAGGCACATTTCATATAGAGAGGAGAGGAGCGTCAACAGAAGACCTAGATGTTGAAGGTAAGCCTGGGAGGGTAAACAAAACCCCAGTCCATTCTTCAAACAACAGGGTTGTTAAGTTCAGTTTCAGAGGAGCATTGTAGTACATGTACTACATAATTTATACTATGGCCATAATATTACGGTTATTGGTTTTATTTAGTAAAGTTTGTGAACGCAGCACAAATAGCTGCTAGGGATATGACCCATTAAACAGAATGCTGTGGCCTTAAAATAAAAGAAGAAACATGTCCAATCGCGACCACTTCAAGGCTCTCTTTATATGATGAAAGAGAGAAAGACAAAAAACGAGAGAACGAATATGAAATCTAATATTGATCAGGGTATAGATGCCGTTGAACGAGAAAAAGTAGTTACAGACTTCAAAAAGAGGAGGATAAAAGGGCAAGGAGATAGCTGAAGAAATAGAAGAGCAGGCGAACGAACAGACAGAGAAGCAAGTAGCCCCATGAATACAGTCATATATCACGGTGATGTGGAGAAAACAAGGTTTAGCTTGGACTTTGAAAGTCCTGGAGTTAATCAGTGTATCTCCCAGACTTTTCAACTAGAAGGAATTAATCGTAAAAGGACCTTTTCTTTCAGGCAGTCTCTGTGATGGTGTTGGTAGCATTGTTAAGGTCTGTACTCTTGCCCCACTTGTTTGCATTCATGTTTAGGACTACATATTCATTTTATTGAGTGAATTCCATTCATGACTTTAAACTTAACTTATCACGCATGACCCATTTTTTACAAACATGTTCGCGAGAGGCGGAACAAACAACAATATATAGTTTCCTTTACACTGTACAGCTGTAGTCTCAGAGAAAGAGATGTACATCTATCTAGAGTATTCTAGACCCTCGACCTATTTCTTTTTTGTATTCTATGGCGTGATTTTCAAACCGTTTTTTTTAACGCTAATCTATCCTGTATGTGGGAAGTCATAATCAGCTTAGATAATTAGATAAACTTAGTAATGTAGGTAGACGGATAGAAACTTTCGGCGCCAGTGTTATCGAGTGCCTTGAACATTTATCTTTTTTTTAATGTGAGCCAGTAGTTACAATGAATGCACGAGAAACAATTGACTCTTATAGAAGTCACAGACTAGCATACTAATTGTGTTAAACAAAACAAAAAAACAGCCTTTGAAAAATAGAAACACACACAACCCACTTGAACCAGCACAAGCACTATCGATGGGAGAGGCCGCTTATCTTGAGGAATTTAAAACTCGAGTTCGACACACACACACGCACACACACACATACGCACACACACACAAAAGCTGAGCGTTAAAATGTTAGAATGCAGAAAAAAACGTTTGAGGGATAGCTATCATACAATGTTGCACGTTTTCTTCATCAAGAAATAGCGTGTCTGCTCTCCTTTATAACGTTTTATACAACCCCTCGACAAGCGACTTTTGGACCTCAGGCAAGTTTATCGAAAGGAGTATAAGTCAATAGAGTTAGGAATATAATGTACAAGAAGCACACTGAACGTCCAGAAAATGGTAGAGGCAGGTAAATTTGGTGCCGAGATTTCATACTAAGGTGCCAGTCCGATGAGGAATGAAATAGGATGGTCAGATAGCTCAATAGTTAAGTCAATGATTTTGCACGTTTTTAATAATTTTTTGTTCTAACATCGTTGGCGTTCAAATAAAAAAAAATACCTTATAACGCATTGAGATTGATCTTTATTGTACATATTCATTCAACGGCCTGTTTATTACAATAATAACAAGATTAAGACTGAGATGCAATGGATGGAGAGGGAGTTAAGGGGGGGGGGGGGGGGGGGGGGGGGGGGGGGGGGGGTAGCGCGCGCATGGGGAAAGGAGGAGGGGTTCTAACTTAAGCACCAAGCAATATTAAAGAAAATAATTTCATATTATAATTTAAAAGGCGATTGGTTGAATGAACTCTGTACCGAGGTGCCATTCATTCATCCATTCAACCGGTATAATCATTATCCGGACCGTGGTATAGAGAAAAAAAGAACTAGGGCGACTGTGTTTGAACTAGGGTCTGGATCTGAAGCGAGCTGCGAGTTGGATTTCGATTCTTGCTTGATAGGCCAAGTTCTGGTTTTTGTGTTGTCACCAGATCTCATTCAATTCAGAGTTCTCTGCCCCTTTGGGTCAACAGCCTGTATGCACATTGGCTGCGCTGCAGTCTGCAGCAGTCTCAAAGACTCAAACACGCACTGTGGCTGCATGACGTATGTATATACCACAGAGGCACAGACTGTGCATGACTTACAGTCCTGAGAAAGGGCTTTTCGCTTCAGAAAAGGTGGTAACATTTCGCAATCAAGGGCGTTTTAATGTCAATGTGCGGTCACAAATATGGCGGAGCCTTGGAAAACAAGAATGGGCAAATGGGTGTGAAAGGCAAGAAAGTACATTCGATTTTTAATAGGTCGGTGGAGAATTACGTGCTGAGATAGTTAAATGTAGACAAGAAGTAGGACTTTTTATTTGTCCATCTCTCTATAACTAATCTCTCTTTCTTTCTATGTGTGTGTCTGTTCCAAAAAGTTATATTCGTATTAAACAAACATATTATGTCTCCGTAAAGATTTTTTTTAAAAACCGACACAAATAACCATTATGTATAATTACTTTGAAATTTGAATTTTTCCTAGCCCATGCTTAATGTTGGCGCGTTATTGTTTTGTCCACTGCTACAACCCAACCATCCCCATACACACGCAAGTTACCCATTTTCCTGGACACACCTGCATCTTATGCACCTTTGATTATCTAGAAACCAAAGACATTTTATGCAACTACAGTGAATTCCTTTCAAGTGGGCTGAGTTTTGATCCATATCCATTGACTTCGGCATAAGACAGTCTTCTTAGAGTCTTAGTTTAAGACCGCAGCAAACCATAAGAAGTACAAGTAGTAAAATTGTTAAAGGCCTAAAGACCTTTTCGACTGGACTAAGTCGCGCTGCATGCAAGGCTGCTGTAAAGAAAAAAAAAGACAATTATTCGAAGCGAGCGAAATCTGCAGCCTCACCAGCCACAGTCCTGTCAAGGTTTTGCACTGGGTTGGGTTGGTTTAACGTCCAACGGCAACACTATATAGGCTAGATTTTGCACTGGGAATTTAAGTTTGTCAAAAGTACATAATCTTTATTTATTTATAATAGGCCGCGCTCATGTGGTCCAAAGAGATTTTGTCAACTGGTTGTGATGGTAAACTTTCTCCATGTTTTGACAGGTTCAGACACAGATCTGAATGATGTTCATTCCGAGTGTGGAATGGAGAAATCTCACTCTCTATTGCTGTACAAGCAGTGAGACTTTGGTTTAAAAAGAAAAGTGCGCTTTCCTTATGTTATAAAGGGATTGCAGGAAAAACAAGGGATGAATTTTGTTGGGGTTTTGAATGTTTGAATTTTTATTATTAATTTTGCTTTTCGTCGTTCTTTCTGTTTTTATTTTTTTTTCTTGTTGTGGATTGCGGGGTGTTTTTGTTTTGCTTGTTGTTTTTTCCGGGGGTGGGTTGTCAGAAATAAGCTATAATGATGACATAATACATATATTCTTCACCCATTGAACAGGTTTGCGCAGTAAACTATTTCAAATACAAACACGTCGTGTATTCTCCCATTAATTTGTTTTAGCGCGCGGTTCTTTTTTTCCTCTGCTATATAGAGGTAAGGGAAAGGAAAATTCAAACAGAACTTAAGTCTTCCATGCGAAAACTTGGATAAAGAAGTTCAAACATGTCACAGCGTGACTGTACTGATTGCGCATGCTACATCGAGTGTGTCAGCACCAGGTAACGCACGACTCGTGATTAATAAACAGCAACACACTCCAATTCCGCGACCGCAAGATGAATGCGGGGGTTATATTACCAACATGTAAGCAAGTATGTTAGCATCAAGTCGATGTTTTGTTCCCAGAGTCGGCGCGTAACACCTGAGAACCGCCGACTCAGGCAAACTTAGTCATGCGGGAGGTGCGACTCACCAAGGTCATTACACTCATCATGTCATCAATATGCCATTACATGCCCGTGGCTGTGACATGACATCAATAAGCTGATACCATTACAATTTACATGGCATGTCATTCACCTGTAGGACTTCACTTCCCGATACTACACGGTTTGTTTTGGTTTCTTGGTTTCTTAACGAACGTGCTTAGTCAGCAACTAGGCTACATCGCGGATGGATCTCGAGACTAATGTCTGACAACTTCACGTGCTACCACAGAGACACGTGGTGGGTAACAGGACTTCTCAGCAAGTTTAACCACTAAAACAAAACAAAAACAAAAAAATTAACGAAACGAGAGGATTGTGAGCATGGGTCGCACCTTTGAAGTCTTGTTCAGAAGCACATCAATTCTATTTGACCACTAAATACTCTGAAGTACATCTATTATGCATGTTTTGACAGTAAATCTTCAGATATACAAATACTTGTACATCAATTCTTTCTCTCTCCTTCTCTGCCTCTATCGCTCACTCTGTCTCTCTCTCTGCCTCTCTGTCTCTCTGTCTCTCTGTCTCTCTCTCTCTCTCTCTCTATACATACTACTCAAAACTACATTAATTCTCTTTGTTTGACCAGTATATGCTACTCGAAACTTCACCAATTCTCTTTGTTTGACCAATACATACTACTCAAAACTACATCAATTCTCTTTGTTTGACCAATACATACTACTCAAAACTACATCAATTCTCTTTGTTTGACCAATACATACTACTCAAAACTACATCAATTCTCTTTGTTTGACCAATACATACTACTCAAAACTACATCAATTCTCTTTGTTTGACCAATACATACTACTCAAAACGACATCGATTCTCTTTGTTTGGTCAGTATATACTACTCAAAACTACATCAACTCTCTTTGTTTGACCAATACATACTACTAAAAACTACATCAATTCTCTTTGTTTGACCAATACATACTACTCAAAACTACATCAATTCTCTTTGTTTGACCAGTAGTAAAGTCTCGCTGGTCCCGAGTCCGTGGTCCAGTCCGCCAGCTGGCCGTATCGAGAGCCCCATAAATCGCGGCCATCAGCCGGACTGCGGGGATTAGAGCTGTCCCGGCGTGAGATTAGCGGGCTATTCTCGGACCCCAGACTTGGACTAACGCAGCAGTCGGGGATTGCGATCGGCGGGTCTACTGGGCCTGGTTATCTACTAGTACTAGTCATATTATCTATGGTACTAGTGCATGGACTGCAGTCTGGGCAAACTCTCTCTCTCCTGATAAGGAACCGCAGCTCGCCGCCCGCCCATTGTGATAACAGAGGCGGTGCAGCTTACCACTGCATACCAGTGCAGCACACAGACACTGAGACAGGAAATCTGTCTCGGAATCCGCCTGATACTCAAACTTAAGAGAAAAAAGATAAGATAATGGGTATATGGATATATTTATAGCTGAAGGCTAAATTCCAAACCCGTCTGCATAGTCTGGCACTTTTTGTCATTTGGTCTTAGGTAAGCAGTCCACCGAACCAACGAACCAACATTGAACCAACTGTTGACTGTTAAACCTTGTGAACTAGTCGCGAAAATAGCCGCGCTGAATTTTTTGCTATCAAAGAAGAAATGTCTGGTATTTACATAATTAGGGGAAGAGGTGGTCAAGCGGCAGAGCGTGCGGTTTCTTATCATGAGGTTGCGAGTTCCACCCCTGATCATGAATCCCTCTTTCGAACTGGTTGGATCGCTGTTGGTACGTGTATACACAAAGTCCATTATCTTTCGCTCTGTGATCCCGTCTCCGTATTGGGTCCTTGAGAACCTCTTTTCTACAGAGAAACGTGTCCTAGGTTCCCCTGAGGGATCCTATACGGCGATAGAGAACCTGGGAGACGTTAAGCTGGGATAGAACGTCGCTTCCACCGACCATGGATTAACATTGCCAAGCTTTCGATTAATCAAAAGACGTTCTTATTCAGTATATAACAAAATTCATATGTATATAATATTTTTTGGTCGCAATGATAAAAACTGAGATAAATACTATGAGAATCAATACGAGCGAGTATAACAAAAATAGGAATACCATCAATCATTTATGTGGTGTATTGTTATCTCCAGACATCGACACGCTCCAAATCTGAATAAAATGACAATGTATTCGCTAGGGGGGCTTAGCAACAGCCATTCTCTGTGTAATCTTCTCGACAGTTCTAATCTCGCTATCTAAGTATGGGATTCACAGTCTCTCCAGATTTAGCCCAGGACAATGGAGTTACACTGGTACACGTACTAAGGATATTTATAGCTCTGTGGTCGGGACAGAAATAGCTTCAACGCTGTAATCAACATTGAGGAACAGGCTGGCCCATCTATCACAGAACCACAAGCAGTGGAATCGTCAGAAATACACAAAGATGTATATTGACAAGGCTGGGGTTAAGACTAAGAACATCTTAACTTGCACGCTTTAAGTTACCTCAATTGTATGATGTTATGTCACATTTTAAAGTAGTCTAAATCTGTAGCATTTTAGAAATGAGATAGAACAGTATGCAATTGAGCGTACGTATTGCTTACTTCATTTTTAAGCACTTATTGTGAGAACAAGCTCGAGTTCCATGACATACACTCGTCTCTACTGCTTGCAAAGAATTTGTTATAGAGTGTATTTATAATTGCACTGAAGACGCCATAATAATTACAAGGTACTTTGAGGCGTTTATGAGAAGAGAGGAAAGGTGGGGCTCTTGACAGTCCCATTTGTAAATTTGCAAACATAACTTTTATTTTACAAGTGAACTTGTCAGTTAAGTATTATTTCTATTAGAGCTATAATCACTAAAGCGTAACTGCTGAGGAAACTTTGTTATGATTCGTTGTATGAGAGAGGCTACTTTCTAGCTTTACGCCTTCTGGGATCCCAATGAGGATCCTAAACGGCAACGGACTAAGACTAACTTATGATAGTTTTACAAGGGTACTAGGACTCATGTTTCAGCCGGTCACACTTTACGTTTATATATACATGACACCGACCTAACCAGGATATATCACATCACACTGACGCCGACACAACATACGCACACTTTTTTAAATACCGGTACCTGTACTTTGTACTAACTCATTGTACTATAATTATACGGCTATTTTGCACTGATAAACGACGTTTTAACCACATTGTTAGATTGTACGGTGGGGCCGACATGCCAAAAGTGAAAACGTACTCGAAGATTGGACAGAGAGCAGGCTTGGTCTCAGATTTCTTAAGAACCTGCAGGGACGCTAAGACGCTAAACAACGACGTGGAAGGCGGTCTGGGAAATTCTCGGGGACGGAGACAATATCGGAATTCTCCGGTCTAACAGGACAATGGCAACCTGTGCTGGTTGCCTTGTTGGCCGTGGGAAATTCTCCAGCCCGCTCCCAAGTCCCCAGCGAGTCCTCACTTGACTCCAGTTTGGGAGATATTCTTGCAAATACAAACAAAGATGGGGCAGGTCTCTTGAAATCTTTCCTATTGTGCATGCACTGGCCAAAGTCTGCTCTAAAAAAAGTAAGGCGAACAGGCGACTTCTAGAGGGGGGCAACTCCCGGGAGCTTTGGGCAAACAATGCGAGCTGTGATAAAATGATGGGCGGGCGCTAATATTAATACTAGAGTTAGAGTTGCCGAATGCTCGAGACAAATTGGAGTGGGAGAGGGTGGTAGATAAACAAAGAAGCAACATATACACGTATTAAAAAGTTCGTGGGCCTATTTTAATATAGATTTATCTATAAGCCTTTCAATTATAATTATTATATTCAGAGCAGGTGAAGAGAGCAGGAGCCAAAGTTGTTTTATGACTACGTCTGCTAAATGTGGGCAACATGATTGTATAGCTTTGCGTTGCCGGCTAAAAAATCGATGTGTCAAATCAGGTCACGCTTACATGAAAGGTTTGAACCTGGATTGCAAACACCTTGCAGTCAATTAAAATAAAAAGAGAGAAAACAATCCGCAAGATAATGCTGATTCGGTTTTTTGGCATTGTCGCCAATTTGTTTTTTGTTATTTGTTACGGTTGTTGTTGTTGTTGTTGTTGTTGTTGTTGTTGTTGTTGTTGTTGTTGTTGTTGTTGTTGTTGTTGTTGTTGTTGTTGTTGTTGTTTTTGTTGTCGTTGCTATTGTTGTTTATTTGTTTAATGTTTTTCACTTCTCTGCCATCATATACATTTCAAGTCAAGGAGATTGGGACTGTGAGATGGAAAGCAAATGGCATGCAGTAAAAATCATAGAACTCGTACCTAAGTTATTTTAAAATTCGGAGGGTCAAGAGTAACATAACACAATATAAGTGTGACAAACATGTACTGCGATGGCGCTGCATGTAACAACCACCACCTGTTCTTTACTTCGAAATCAAGCGAAAACCTCGCGGAATACATGTAACACTCGCGGATTCTCTGGTCATGTGCTTTAGTTTGACACACCAGTGGACTACTACTGTACTGCTGCATTATGTGTGTACAGTTGTGTATGTGTGTACAATTGTGTATGTGTGTACAGTTGTGTATGTGTGTACAGTTGTGTATGTGTGTACAGTTGTGTATGTGTGTACAGTTGTGTATGTGTGTACAGTTGTGTATGTGTGTACAGTTGTGTATGTGTGTACAGCTGTGTATGTGTGTACAGTTGTGTATGTGTGTACAGTTGTTCTAGAGAAGGGGGTGTGTCGGTGTGACGAAACGCCAAGGTGTACTCTCTACTCTGCGGTGACCGCACTCCACTCGACAACACAACAACCAGGCCCAACATTGCGACACCTGGGGTTTTCACCGTTTCTACCTGGTGGACAGGCTTTCGCCACGGCAAACCTGGCCGGAGTTTTTAACAGCTACTACTAACTGGCCTTGGGCAGCGCAAGATCAAAGGCGGGACGTGGTCAAGTCCTGAGCCCCGCGATGTCAAGGTAGATGGACCGGTGGCCGGCCGCATACACACACACACACAGACACACAGACAGTCACACAGTGTAAACCGTGCGATGTCTGCGCCGGAGAAAACGGAGACGGCAGGTGAGGGAATTTTCACCGGTGTCCAATCATAGCTCTATAGAATTACTGCATTACCAGTCACCCATTGTACACATAGTACAGACACAGTGTCACACCCACACAGTGACACATTGTACAGACAGTACAGACACAGTGTCACACACAGAGTGACACACACAGTCACCCACTGTAAACACAGTGACACCCACACAGTGTCACACCCACACAGTCACCATACAGTACAAACAGTGTCACACACACACACAGTTGACACCCACACAGTGACACACAGATTGACATACCACACTGTTGCCCATTGTACACACACACACAGAGTGACACACACAGTGACACACACAGTTGACGCTGACTCAGTGCCGTCAGTGGTCAGTGGTCAGCTAAGCTTCGACCAGCTGGAGTCACACAACAGAGCGGTCACGTCACATACCTACAGGCAGCACAAACACCGGCAACTCGACTCGGGTCTCGCCAGCATGCCCCCTGACTTTGAACTGTGATGCGACTCGCTCGCCTGAGTGACCACCGGGCAGTCTACACGGCTGTCCAGAAGGACCGTGTGGGGCCTGAGGCAATGACTGTGACAGCATGCGTCACCGTGGAAAACCCAAGGTACATGTAGATATACATGTACATAGTACATGCATTATGCGTGCAAAGAAACAGATACACTCCGCCCTCAACGAATGCTTTAGCGGTGAAAAATACCCCCCCACACACACACACACACACACACACACTCAGACACTTCATAAACATAAACTAACTTTCGACAAAAATTGATACTTGTACCCAGCGAATAAGAAAATAAATATATAATAAAATAAAAACAACGGAAACACATTAACATCCATTTTAAATACCATATATGTAAAAATAAGTTGAATTTTGAATCAAGATGTCACAGTGGGGACAATGTTATGTTAGTTCGAAAGATCGATACAAAACACTGACTGAATGGTAACTGTCATCAGTGATACAGCAGAGTAGAGAGTTGATAAGAGAACCTTATGTCCGCAGGCAGTATCATCTTGCAGATTAGTAGATGATGCGCCTGGTCAATATCATTTGGGGCAACAAAACATTTTGTGTTCTTTGGGTGTTTTTTTTTTTTACTTTTTCTGATAATAACCTGTTGTTTTGTTGGGGGCTTTTGGTTGGGTTTTTTTTCGTTTTCCTTTCTTTTGTTTGTTTTGTTGTTTTTTCACGATTGGGGTGTATTTTTTCTTCTCATTTAAAGTAGACAAAATTAATACATGTATCGAGATTTGTGAAAATTGAGAGGAAAGACAAAATGAACTAAGCAAAGAAGGTTGGATTTCACTAGTGTAGAACTGATGTTATTATTGTTGTTGTTTTGGTTAGTTGTGTCTATTGTAAATCACCTAAAAGTACGTAAAACTGGATGGGCATGTCGCCATTAGCCCTATAATGAGGTTAGCAGCCTGTTGCCAAAAATAGACAGCACAGTCGGCACGAAATAACACAATCCAACTTGGCTCACGTGAGCTAGCTATCTTTACGCGAGTGGGCTCTCCCGACCCTCAATAAGCTTTACATTCATAGGTCTACTCGGTACAATAGGAATGTATAATATATATTTATAGCAACACTTTGAAAACCCGCTATCGATCAAAAGGTTCCGCAGATGCTGTTTTTAATTACCTGTCAGTTTAGACTGTGCAGAGCGTATTTCTCTAATTAATGAAGATGGAGAGCTAGTTTCACAACTTACTGTTAATGTTATAGGATAGTTCTCTAGTCTGCTAGGAAGAGGTTTCATTTTGGATTCACGAGAAGTGTGTTGTGATCTCTCTCCGCCGTCTTCTCTCTCTCTCTCTCTCTCTCTCTCTCTCTCTCTCTCTCTCTCTCTCTCTCTCTCTCTCTCTCTCTCTCCCTCTCTCATATATAGACTTCAAAGAAAGACTTAACCAGGAGAATAAAACGACAGACAGGAAGAGGGAAGGAGGAAGAGAGGGGTGGTGAGAGAATTGGGGTTTGTATTTACGGCACGTTAGCACATTATTGTAAGAGAGAGAGAGAGAGAGAGAGAGAGAGAGAGAGAGAGAGAGAGAGCAGAGAGAGATGGTTGAGAAAAGAGAAGGGAGAAAGTAGACTGGACTCTAAGAGAGCGGAAAACGTGTTAAAATACATGTAGACTAGCACTATGCTACTAACAATAGAGAAAACTCGGTGAGACACCCGTCCGGTTCTTTCCAGGCAGATCTTTTCGCTACGCAACACTGCATTGTGACCGCACCCCTACACAATCGTACTTAGAGACAGCTCGAGAGATCCAAATAAAGATGTTCCAGTTAGAACCTACCTGGGGGAGGGGGGGTCGGGGGGTTTTAAGAGCTTTGGGGGCACTCCAGAATGCATGGCGTATGTTAGCCGATTCAATTCAAGGAGATTATTGCCATAAACAGAATTGTAACACAGGTGTAAGAGGGGTGACTAACTAGACAAATAGCAGCTGTTTATGACATTATTCTCCACTTGCCTAAAACTGTTTTGTTTTTTTCTCCGCAGCAGAAAATTTCGTTTTACTTATGTAGGGTTGTTTTCTTTCACTTTTCTCGTGGGGAAACACAAACATGGAAAACTCAAAAGAGGTGACTGGGTACGAATGACACATACAAGACTAACACCTGAATAGGAGTAAAACAGTGGAGGAGAATAATTTTTATCATCCAAAACAGAGAAGAAAGTGGACATGTCTATGAGCCTGAGTCAGAGACCTGCTGATGCTGATGCTGATGCTGATGCTGATACCGGGGTTAAACACGGAAGACACGATCGACGACTGCTAGAAGTTCATGTGAAAACGCTGCCTTTGGAGCTTTCAGCACGCGGCACGGGAGAGACCAAGACAGTGCTGGGTTCGCTTGTGTTATTTTGTAGGTTCTTTTAAAACAAATAACATAAGGACCTCACAACTTCAAGGAAACGAAAAACATGCACAACATTGCACAGAAGGTTAGAGTGGATTTTCATGAGATTTAAAAATAGAAACGCACGGTAAACACACCTAGTGGTAGCAGTTAAAAGCTGTGTGAAACATCAACTCACACCATCGTTTGGTTTTGTTTTGTTTTGTTGTTGCTTGTTTTGTGTTGTTTTTCGTGAATTTTGTGTCGCGTGAAGGATGTTGAGGGAGACATTTGAGGTCAGGACTAGGGGAAATAAGAATATAATACTTTTAAAGCAATTTCAATCGCAGAAATAGAACAAGGAAAACCCACACAATACACATGTATCATCTTCAACAGGATAAGGTAAGGGAGTGCTGTAAATATATAATTGTATCATCAATAGACAAAAAAGCCGATCCTTCAGATCTGACTCACATTACGTTTACAAAAATAGATACATGTATACGGGCATGTCCCATGATACAGTGATGAAAGATGGGGGAGGGGGGTAGAGAACGATAGAGAGATAGGCAGGCAGACAGGCAAACAGACAGACAGACAGACAGACAGACAGACAAACAGACAGACAGACAGACAGACAGACAGACAGACAAACAAATAGACTGACAGAGAGAGGAAGGTGAGAAATTCAAGATGTATTGTAATACATGTAACAATCACACAAAATAACGAGAGATAGATATACTATTGTAGTTGTGTTAGTTTCTTGTTTTATTTATTTATTTTTTCGTCGTTAGAGAATAGGAATACAGGTGAGATCTTACCTGTCCGGCTGTATCACAGAGCTGCATTTGTACAGGTTTGTTATCCACGGTCACCACGACTGAGAACAAATAAACAATAATTAATAAACAATAATAAACAAACAAAAAACAAAAGAGGGATTCATTATGTTACAGCACTCACAGGAGTTTAACTTCTTGAACGAGACATCCGAGTTATGCTTTCACTTACTCAAGATACATGTAATGAAAAGTCTTGAGTTTGTCCAAGATCAATATTTACCAAGAACTGTGTGCGTATTCTTTGATTATTATATATTTAATGTGATTGGCTGTCACAGCAGTCATAGTTTCCCCGTACGTCTCTGTGTGGCAGCACATGAACTTGTCAGACGTCAGTTGAGTTGAGTTGGTTTTAACGTCCAACATCAGCACTATATTGGCTATATGGTGGACGGGCCCCAAGACTAACGTCTGACAATTTTAAGTGATGTCACACACGAAACAGGGCAGGGATACCATGACTCCTGTCTCAGCCGGTCACATTATACTGACACCGACCCAACCAGTAGGGAGCGCAATCGCCAGGATTCGAACGGACCTTTTGCGTCGGAAGCCGATGTTCTACCCCAAGACCACCGCGCCCCCCTCAGACGTCATTCTTGGGGCCTGTCCACAATAAAGCCTACCTAGTGCTGACGTTGGAGGCTTAACAAACCAAACGAAATCCCCTCAACAGACAACACGTCATTTTTACTATAACAGCGCGAAGTTGGTTCTAATCCTACAAATTAAAGTCATTATCATTCTCTCCACCGCAATAGATTACGGATAAGGACATTATTATTTTCTTCCCCTTAATTAAGGTCTTTATAAATCTGCAAACGTGGCTGAAAGATATGAAACGTGTCTGGAACACTTTTTGTGATGTAACTAGCGGCCAATCTGACTTTTATCCTTGGATTATTACGAGACGTTCATATACATATAATTCCTAGGTGACGTCTTCATTACTACGTCATAATGATCTCCCATAATCCGTTCAAAGAGTCTTAGTCCTACTAAGCGGCTAGGGAAAATGAAAATGAAGGAAAAAACGCTAAAAAATGAACATCTGAAAACGAAATCAAGCTCTCTCGGTAAACAGTAGAATTGTAACGCTTAACCCATGAGTGTTGTTTTAAAGCCCTCAACGCGAGATGTGAGTAGTCTTTACAGCCAGAGATTGCACAACATGAGTCACGCGAAAACCCACATCACAGGTAACACAATGAATGCATTGGACATTTTCAAATTATAAGTTTAAAGAACGCAGCGTTGGGAAAACGCCGTTTCGAGCTGTTGTTTGATGTTAAACACACTCAACTCAACTGTCAGCTAACCTGAGTAAAATAATATGTTCCTCCTTAATTAACCTTTTTTGTAACTTTGATACGCCTTTGCCGCATTGCAATAAATGTGAATATTGAAACCGAAGTTATTATTGTCTTAAGTTTACCAGAGCTCTCATTTTTTTATTATGTCGTTCTTTTTTCTGTATTATTCGCCTAAATATTAGAATTAATACTTTTTCTTATTCATTATTTTCATACTATTACATGTATGATCGTCATCATCCCGTGGTTCGAGCCCTGGCGATTTCGCCCCTTACTGGTTGGGTCAATGTCAGTATAATGTGACCAACTCAGATACAGAAGTCATGGTATCCCCGCTATGTCTCGTGTGTGGCAGCACATAAAATTGTCAGACGTCAGTCTTGGGGCCCGCTAAAACATAGCCTACACAGTGCTGATGTTGAACGTTAAACCAACTCAACTCGTCATCATCATCATCATCATCATCATCATCATCATCATCATCATCATCATCATCATCATCATCATCATTCCCTTTACTGAATTATTCATTCCTGCATTGCATGGTAATTTTAATTTGTTCAACTTCAAGTTGAGCTCACCTGAGTAATCGTCGAAGGCCGTGGGCATGTATTCGGTAGGGTATCCATTGGTGGTGTAGCTCACGATCAGACTCGTCTTGCCCACCGCCCCGTCCCCTACCAGGACGCACTTGACCTTGCTGGACGGGGGCCCGCGGGTTGGGGCTGCGCAGGGCGAGCCGTTGGGAGTTCCCTTGGGGGTTCCGTTAGGAGTCAGTGAGTTCCCATTGGGCACGGCTGGAGAAGTTTGACCAGAGGCTACTGCTGCTGGCGACTGTCCAGTCTGTACAGTGTGTCCACCCGTGGAACCCTTGTTAGATCCAGAGTCGTGGAGTAAGTTCGTACTGTGATCCATAACGGGCGTGTGCGGAGGCATTTTAGATCTCCGCCCCACGGGAGCGAAAGCGACTCATGTAGGTGGCTCTCTCTGTGGGGATTTGGCTCGATCTCGATCTAGTCCAATATTGATTAATTTTTGTGGAACGGGTTTAATCTAGATGGGAACCTTGTTTATAGGTGAATCTAGATGTATAGGCTCTACACTAGTTGGCAGTGATCACAGCTTTCATGAATGGTTTAGGATGATACAGCTGTAGAATCGATGAGACGTCTAATACTTGCAAAAGGTTGATTAAAAAATAACTGATCCATCGACAGGTTCCTGAGGGAAACATCAGACTTTGTTAGCGAAATAAATCCACATTCACATTACGCTTCTTTTTTACTTAAAATAGAAACAACCTAACAATGGCTATGGGACAAGTTTTAGCTGTTAGCTCAAAAGCTACCCGTTTAATACAGAACAAATCAATCAAAACAATTTTAGGTTACATGTAATCGATCCTAATTCCTATGTTTCGCCATCATTTCTCCAATATTCATCTAAAATAGGATGAACTCTATGCAATCTTAGATATTATTTCATATACATAATTAGGCAAATTTAGATCGGTTTCATTAAAAAATACATTAGCAAAATAATCAACTCCAAGACCTTAATCAGTAAAAAGCTTAGTGATTAAATATTGATAAATCCGTTGTTTGTTTTCACTCAATTTGACAGAATTCCAATGAAACGTGTATCCACTCACAGAATTAGCATTACAATTAAAATGAAGTAGAAAATAACAAATAATCATTATCTGCGTCAACAGTAAGCATACGTTTAGTCTTATAGCACAGGGCTTCACAGGTGATCTGATTTGGGACTGTGTTTCCAACTACACGTACTAGCTTTACACACAGACCTGTTGGCAAGCCTATGATCACTGATCAGCAGAATGCGGCGGGGTCACACAGCTGACTGAGGGGCGGAGAAACCACACCACAAACTCGGCAGTCGGCAAGCGGTAAAAGTGGGCGACTTGTCCGCTTCCCCAACCTCTCTCGCTTGTCTCGCACTCCCTGTTTCTGCTGGCCAAGTCTGGCTCTCACTTTCCCTGCCCTGAGCCAAGCCAGCTGAGTTCGCTGGTACTGCGTCCATACTGCAACAGTTGGGTATGATTTTGGTATAAATGAGCATAGTAATAATGTTTGATGATAAGTAGGTGAGGCGGGTGGAATAAATCTGTCAGTAGAGCGCACAGCTTCTAAGCAAGAGGTACCGTGTTCGAATCATCGATCGGATCACCTCGTATCCCTTTAAATGAATCGGTTTCAATATGATAAGACTAAAACGCAGACGTCCCTGTGGCACAAACTTTCAATGTATCCCTCGATTGCTTTACATAAACATTTTCACCTGATGGATGTAAGTCCTGATACATTTCGCAGTTGACGACAACGCTCCTTTTTTATTTTTTATTGGGGGGGGGGGGGGGGGGGTGGAGTGGGGGGGGGGGTAAGAGTGCTTCTCTTTCCGATCAGCGTTTTCCTTTTTTAAATCTATGATAAGTTGCAGGCTCTTTGGAGCACCAGCTGAGATCCAAGCCCCTGACCCCTTGCTCCTTGTCAGTCCATGACACAATCAATTGATCTGGCAGATTGGTTAGTAACAGTCAGAGGTACATGTTTAGACTCTTTGTTATAAGGATTATTAGTTGTGGGATGGTCACGGTAACTTTAATTTTTTTTAAGTATGTGATGTATGAGCGTCCATTGGCACTTAGTGTTTGTGCGTTCGGATTGTAGTGGTTGTCTTTGGTGCGATTTGGATTTTCCCAATCAAGATAGCAAGTCACTTAAAGAAATGTAGTAAGTACCCTAGCCATGAACCTCTTTTTCTTTAAGGAGCGTAGTGGTCTAGTGGTATAAACCATGCTCGCTTTGAGTGGCAAGGCGATTCGGTGCCGCTGCATCTACAAGTCGAGGGTTCTAATCCCACAAAGCGCAATCATTGTTCGGCCATCTTCATAATAAATTACAGATATACCTGTAGGAGTAGACGCAACTTTACTTCTATAAAATGTCTTTCCAAATTGTCGTGTCTTTTCAGGTGCCCAATTTATTTGAGTTATCTTTCTATAATGGTATTCAAAAGCCTATTTGGTTTTTAGTATGTCGTCATTTCGCCTGCGTGCAGCTGTCCATGGAACTCTAAGCATTTTTCTGTAGCATCTTAATTCAAAAGAACACAGTTTCTATTTATCTGCTTTAGTGATTGTCCACCCTCGCCTAAACACCCATGATGATTATGTGGCAATGCGGAATGTATATGTGCAAGATCTTATAATTTTCAGTTTTGTCTCTTTGTTGTTTCCCTTCCAGAGTTTTTCAAGTCTTTTTATTTGTGTCATGACTGTTGATGTTCTTTTACTTATTTCCACTGAGTATTTGCCGTCCCCGTCAATCCTAGAATCTAGGTATTCAAAGGGGTTTAGATGCTCCACTTTTCTATGTTTACTATCACATCTGCAACAGAACTGCACCTCTCGATTTTGTCACTACATGTATAATTATATATATGTAACAAGATAAACAAAAAGGGAAAACATATTCAATTTTAGAAATACAGAGTTGTCGCCCTTATAAAAAAAAATATTTTTGTTGACGCTCTTCACACAAAGAGGTGGGGAGTAAGCTTAGGACAAACTTTTCAGTTTTCACGTTGTTTTGGTTTTGAACACTGTTCACTGTTGTTGAATGTAGGCCTAGCCGAATCCTTCTGGCCCAAGGATGCATAACAACATTTGACCAAAAAAAAAAATGTTAGACAAGCCGGCATGCGTTTTACAATTCAGCGGTGAGGACCAAGGTAGTAGGGAATCTATCTAGAGAATCTGTCTAGATCTAGATCTAGAACCTTGATCTAATGTTGAGGTAAGTAAGATTGATTCTAGAATCTAGATTCTAGACTAGATCTAGGTCTATTGTCTGCATATTTGGATCTAGATCTAGAGATATTCTAGGCCCATGTCAATCTTATTTTTATCTAAATTTAGATCATATATAGATCTCCAGATACAGATCTAGACTCTCTAGTTCAATTTATTATAAAGATCTAGGCCTAAAGATAGTTCCATGGTCAAACCCCCTAAGCATTATTCCACAGTTAACTCTTGGCAAGTCTTGCAGTCCACCTAGATCTAGATTCTATAGGATTCTCGGGACTCAGTTGGAGCGCAGACTACAACTTTTGAAGCCCGAGACACCACTTAAGCGGTGAAGCTTTTATTTTAACGAGCACTGTCATAACACTGCTTAGATATAGATCTAAGCGGTGAGGCAACGTAGAGTAGGGTTTATACAGAGTTTTATTTTTTTATTAGCTAGATATAATCAAGATCTAGAAGTTCACAAAGTACACATCTAGATAGAGTGTACTTTTCACTAACTCTGGCCAATTTATTAGCTAGATATAATCAAGATCTAGAAGTTCACAAAGTACACATCTAGGTAGATGTGGTCCAGAACTGTCTGGTGATAGCACACCTGTTCATGTAGATCTAGATCTAGAATGGATTACAAACTGCACAATAACACACCAATGAACACATGATGATCTAGACATTACACGACAGTGGCCCCCAAAATTATCAGGTCAGGAGGCTAGTTAGGGCCTATAGAGTCAAATTATCAACAATTTAAACATGTACTTTATGTACTACTGGGTTAACATACACATAAATAAGGGCAGTAGATAAGGTTTTGCTTGCTGTCAAGCTTGTTGATCTCTTTTAGTTTCCTGTCTGTAGATTACCAGGCGGCCAGACCCAGTGCGTCAAAGTGATGACAAAAGAAAGACTATTTCTTGATTATCTCACTTGGCATGTGTTTCACTTGGTTTCTCCAACTGTCATCACTCCACTCTCATCGCTAATCACAAATCTTCAAACAGTCTCTTTCGGTCAACAT
>RQTK01000454.1:0-12192 GCA_003991915.1 Elysia chlorotica
AACAAGTAAATGCTTTTCTTTGCTTCCTATCAATTAAAAAAAACAGACAAACAAAGTTTTATAGTATGTAAATATGCACAGAAATGAAATCCAGTAATCAAAGTGTCAAAGACTATTATAGGAGTACCATAGCCCAACTGATTAGGGCTATAGAATGATCAAGACGTCTGCAGTTCGAATCTCAGCTAGTATCCATAGTTTTCTTTGTGAAAACAGGAAGCAAGTTAAAATCTCTCAAAGATTATTTTTATGACACACATAGGGTTAAGGTTCTCTGACACTGCAGAAATAAAGCTGAGCTTATTCTATAATTAAGCAAGAGGCTTTGAGTTGAAGTGGTTGCAAAAAATTCAACGTCAGCACTATATAGCTTGTACTGTGGATGAGTCCTAAGACTAACATCTGACAATTTAATAGAGGGATGCATGGAATCCTGTCTCAGCTGGTCACATTATACTGGCATATAGACCACATAAAAAGGGGAGTTTCCCCCCGTAACAAGAGCAACACATCAGTCAGTATTATCCACAAATATATTATATATTATCAACGATTACATGGATATAAATACAAATTCAGAGATACATCATTCTATACACATCACAGCAACAACAAAAATGATTCAAATGGAGTGTGGCATACGCTACCTGTTCTGTGACTATCAAAGGGATGTCCAGAATTCGAGAAGCCTCTGTCTGAGTGAAATTTAAAAAAAAATGTAACAGAGTATAAAATACTTTCAAATTCAGTTGTAGCCTCATAGTTCTAATTTCTATCTATATGTAATTATTTAAATGCAATCTAATAATTAAACTTTAAGACTGACGATAGCTTCAGGAACAGTTTTACATGTGCAGAAATTTTAAAATCTAAATCCATTCTAGCTTTGACAACTTATATCTCCAAGGATGTTTAAAACGTTTGTAAAAAAAAAAAGCACCATTATTCCCAGGTTTCATCCTCTATAATCAAAGAATCAGAGGAATGTAGGCTTAAATGTAAAAATTGTTTTTTCCAGTTAACTGCAGTACTGTGACCACTGTCATTATCTTGGAGATCTGTGGTGATCATTTTCATTTTCAATACTTTGAGCCCAACTGAAGGATATTCATAAAAAAAGTTGAAGTAAAAAGTAAATCATAAAATGGTATTTATTAAGTTTTAACTTAAAAAATGTGTACCAATTACAAATATAATTATATGAGTGTATCTACCAGTATTGAGACAAAACCACTACACAATGTACAGCCCTTTCTTCTAAAATTGTGAAACCACAGAGCACTTACAAGCCTGTTTGAGACTTGGGCTATTTCTGCAAAACAGCTTATAGCATTCCTGAACCTTTCCTGAATGTCGCATACAAAAAGGATGGTTTGGTTGAGCTTGAGATCACCAAGTTTCTTCGCCATAGTTAAGTATGATAAGAGTTAAATCCTCGAAATCAATAAATTTACAGTACTTTAGAAATATATAGTAATGCTAAGTTTTTACAGAGATTTCAAAAATGTAGCTAGGTCTTGACCTAAATCTTGAAGTAGATTTTTACATGCATCCGTATGATTAACCGAGAGAAAAAGACATTAATGTTTATCTTTTGTTTTGCTGTCGTATTTGCCGACACACCTACTGCTACAAAACAAACTGATCAGTGCAAGACATTGATCCGCATTCAGCAGTCGTAGCAGTAGAAAAAATTTTCATGAGTCCAATCATGCAATGTGTTGATCAGAAACTTTACTACCATTCGATTTTGCAGAACTATTTTACACAGTCCACACTTTTCAACCAATCAGGTAAACGTATTTGGGTCACACCCTCCAATTTGACATTCATGACTTCTTTACGGTGAACTTTGACCGATTTTCCGGAGACAGTTTAATCTCTGTTCCCTATATTTTCACCTAAACCTGGTGAATTAGCGGAGACGATGCGTTGTTGTTTTTTTGAACCATCCTTCTTTTTTTTACTGACTTTACTTAGTCATATATTCGAAGAAAATTTGCCCATTTATGATCCCCACCTTTAACACATTCAACGTTTTTAATATATTTGCCCAAATTTAGAATACCATTTCGAATTTCTGAAACACTGTGTGACATTTTTGCATAATACCACACCCCACCCACAAAACAAGAGTTTGGGAAAAATGTAGAAACAAACAAACAACAACAACAAACAAAAGAAAAAGGAGATTGTAAAATAAACCCTATTCATATTCAGATTGGCACTTTACAGTTTTTTATTTTGACCAAGAGCGCATCTCATTTATCGATATGCTTTTGAGTAAATGCTATAATAATCTGGCGATAAAACAAGAAAAAAAATCAGAATATGTTATACAAAGTTATATGAAAACTTACATAAAGATCCGTAATTATTTTTATCACAATGCATTGAGTGTTTGAAAAAAAATTAAGTAGAGTTTTCTCTATTCAACGCATTGTAATTTTCCAGGTATCTTGAGCATAACATGTACAGCGTTGTAATTTAATTGATGAACAATTGCTATTTTTCCCTCTTGTATCACATTGTTATAGCTATCACTTATATTCGTTTAGTTTCTACTTAACTTTATAAGAAATTTGCAATAAACATGTGTGTGTGTCTGTTTAAAGTGTGAAGTAATTTTATTTTTTACGACGTAAAAAGCCTTAAGTTTATTTTAAAACTACTGCCTCCCTCCACTTTTTTTGTTTGCGTATGCATGTCTTATATTTCATGTCTGTATTTTGCAATAGAGGTTGGTAACATTAAAAAATTTACCCCTTCATATTCTTCTTCTTCTTCTTCTTTTTCTTTTATATAATTATTATTTTTATATTTATTATTTTTTTGAGTACTACTTTTATTACTCCTACCTTTATTATTATTATTATTATCATCATCATCATCATCATCATCATCATCATCATCATAATAATCATCATCATCATCATCTTTTCTGTTTTTACTAAAATGGTGTTCTTATTTTCCAGGACCTTTTAAAAACAAGACCACCGTAATCGGAAGTGGTGTGTGGGTCGTACCACCTCAGATAGGCCACCAGTACCACCGCATCGAACGGCCTTGACAACACAGTTAGATTCCAAACGTGTCAGAAGTCTCTGCTGTGAGTCTGTTAATCAACCCGGTGCGTCCGGTACAGACAGAGATCAAGTGATAGTTTGGAAATCTGAATACACCAGGCTATTTACCGTAGTTGGATTTTTGTTTTTTCCAACACTTCAAGAAATCTATTTACGCTATCACGATGAGCGACATCAATTTCAACGGGAACGATGGTAGTGCTGATTCTCCCTCCACACCCAAAATGATGTGGCGTCCAGACCCACACATCGAAACAAACATGGATAAACTCAGGAATGTTATCAACAAAAAGCACGGAATCAATATAAGTAAGTATGCGTTAGATTAAGATTTACTTGAACGAGAGGTCTAGATCTAGATATAGATCTTTAAACCTGTTGTAAAATCCTTCCTTTTAATCTTGATTTAGACCGCAATCTGGATTTCTAGATTAGATCTAGATCTAGATCTAGTCATCTAGATCTAGATTTCTAGTAGTAGTATAGCCCTTCCTTTATCTGTGCATAATAAGCAGATCTATCAAGATATAATGTAATCTAGATCTAGGCCTATATCATTTATTTTTATCCCGATAATTATACCGATGCCATAAGTATGGTGAATCCGACCGTTCATCGCATGGTGTGGAGGCAGCTTATTGCTAAGGCTTGTGATTTTAAATCAGAAGTCTGAGGTTCTGTCCTACAATGTCATGTGGTGGCTTTGCTACCTATAGATTGGGTCGTTGACAGTTTTATGGGAGCATCTGAAACAGAAATCCAGGTGTCCCAGCTCTGTCTTTATGTGGCGAGTTGAGTTGATTTAACGTCCAACATGAGCACTATATAGACTATATTGTTGACAGACCCCAAGACTGACGTCTGACAATTTTATGTGCTGCAAAACACGAGACAGGGCGGGGATACCATGACTCCTGTCTAAGCCGGTCTCATTAGACTGACACCGACCCAACCAATAGGGAGCGAAATCGCCAGGGCTTGACCTGGGACCTTTTGCGTCAGAAGCCAATGTTCTACCTCAGGTCAATAGCGAATTTGAATGATTTTCAATATTACACACTTAAACAAACAAAAAAGGAGAGTATACACTATGTATGTGATACACATTTATTGATACTATTAATAAATCACACAGTTATACTACATGTATGTATCATTTATTCGTTAATAAAAACTGTAAATTCTATTTGTATATATGCCTGCCTCTCTCTCCCTCCCCCCCCTCTCTCTCTCTCTCTCTCTCTCTCTCTCTCTCTCTCAATACGGAATTAAAAATATTAATCCGTCTCCATATCGGCCTGTCTTCCTCCCTTCTCTATCTCTCTCTCTCTCTCTCTCTCTCTCTCTCTCTCTCTCTCTCTTTCTCTCTCTCTCTTATTATGGTAACACTAATACGACGACGACTACTACTACTACTACTACTACTACTACTACTACTACTACTACTACTACTACTACTACTACTAATAATAATAATAATAATAATAATAATAATAATAATGATTTAATGATATAAATATTGTGGTAAAATAAATAATTGTAATTGAACATAGAAAGGTTATTGGCCAACAAAACGGAGGAGCATCTTTGAAATTCCTCAAAGAACCTGGACATAATTTTTATGCGTGTGTGTATAGCCAATCACGGACCGAGTGCACCCTGTCATGCAGTCATCTTGTTAGATTAAATTATTGTCATCAGCGACGCGTAGTGTTGGGCAAAATGTTCTTCCAAACGACGTCAACCAACGGTAAAGCATTACATTTTCACTATTTCTGCCAAATTAGAGATAAATGTATATATCAATTGAGCGCCCACAAAATATTTGTGCGGTTAGAGTAACGAAACAGTGTTAGTTTTGCATTGAAACACCAGCTCAGGACGCGACGCTACATAACTCACGTATGGAGGTGAAAGACAATTTGAAAAAAAAATGGTGAATCAAGGCATATCATAGAATAAACGTCACCACGTATGTATTTGCTTGTCCACACAAAAAGTCCTCTCTCCTTGCATGATGTAACATGAGATGTTCGGTTTGTATCGATTTAGCCTCCCTTGGCTGACTGACATTTTACTGCTCTCGATGTTGGTGATTGAAAAAAAAAAAACAATTGAGCGTCCAGATTTCATCAACGATATTGGAAAGGATGCCGATGATACGAGTTGTTAAGATTCAGGGAAGGGTTGGACGAGTTATTTGATTTCATGCAACTATCAAACACAAAAATGTCCTAATCTTTTCCTATGTTCAACGTGTCTTTGTAGCAAGACAAAGTTGACACGAAAAAAACCCCAGAATCAACAACAAAGGGCCGAGCTCACTCACCGAACGCGTGTTTCAATCGTTTAGGACAAGGTAGTGAGGGCGAGCAGTCTAGCATGCCACCATCAGTACCTGACATAGAAGGCAGTAAGACAGGAGACATGACCAGAGACTGTGAAATAGTGACAGATTTCACGGCAAAGATTTTGCCAAGATCTAAATGGCTCAATGCTATTAGGGCGGTTGCTTTCTTCTTTAAACCTCAGTAAAAACTCGGAACATTGTCCGACCGCCTTTATTTCAATAATGAAATAGAGTGAGCACGCGTCACGCTAGCTCCTCGCATCAAAAGCACTGTGAGCTATTTTACTGAAACGATCTTATAAATCTATAGTCTCTGCTATTACTATTGGAAGGTAAAGAACTCATTGTAACAGTTTAAGGTGTTATCCCCATTCAAATTGTCTCAACTCAATGCTGGGCTTTTTTGGAGGAAAAATGGCATCAAATTGGTTATGTCACATTTTATACCTTTAGTGGATAAATATGTGAATATGTTTAAATGAGGGGAATAAATTGCACAATCTATTCATTATTGTTAAAAAGGAAAAGAAAAAGGTATGTTTGAATTACACAGAAGCCAAACATCGTTTTACAGATTTTGATAGGTGACGTGTTTCAAATCTAGGGAGAAAAGGGTGCAGCTTTTTGCGTGAATAGTTCTGGTGTTGTTTTTTGTGTGTTTTTTTGTGTTTTGTTTTTGGTGCCTCCATATCTCTACGATTATTAAGAGCTCGCCAGCCGAGAGCCCTCGACCCCACTTCGGTTAGTTGGGCTATAGGCGACTCGGGCTCAAAGTCCTGGGCTGGTTCACGAATGCATAAAAACTCATTAATTATGCTGGGCAAAGTGTTGAGAGTGTGGATGGTCAACGTCTCCAAGAAAGTAGTGAATCGATTAGGCTTGGTGAAGAGAGCACAGGCCTGATGCAACAAGCAAGAAAGGGTCACAAACCTAAACTGTACATGCCAAGGAAACAATGGATACTACTTCTTATTGACAACACCTGGCGACGAATATCAAGCGCTTTGAGCTCACCGTTGTTGTTCTACTATTACTACTTCTACTACTACTACTACTACTACTACTACTACTACTACTACTACTACTACTACTACTACTACTACTACTACTACTACTACTACTACTACTACTACTACTACTACTACTACTACTACTACTGCTGCTGCTGCTGCTGCTGCTACTAAAATTGTTCATGTTCATGAGAGGCATTGTGAGACTGGTGTTATCAGCAGATGATCTTATTGATCTTAAAGGGTTATACAAATTTATGACTACTGCTGCTACTAGATTAGAATGGGCAACCGCAAACCTAGAACTAGTTTGAGACCGGCAGATAAGGCAAATTATAAACTGATGACATGGCCGCTTATAGTACTCGGCACCCACCGCCTTGCCAAGGCGAAGACCAGTGTGCTCTACCACCCTGCCACCGACTTTCACACACACAAAAAAAAAAGCTTTTGTGAGAGGGCTTTACACACTGACTTGCCTTGACTGAGAAATCGTTACTTTGCTGAGTGAGACCTGTCCAAGTGTTTAAAACAAAACCTAAACATACTAGTTTCTGCCTAGGACCCTTTAGGAAGGATGTAAACCTTAGTTATTATAGAAGACAGTCCAACAACTATAGAAGCACCACCATCTCTATGAGGTTAGGGAAACTAGAGTCAGTTGTTTGCAAGTTATAAGTGTGCCTTTATCGAGTAAATCAGGGGAGATGGTCCAATGTTCCCTACGTTGATTATGAGTCGGCGGTCAACAAACAGGTCAGGGGCGGGTAAAAGCAGGGACTATGAAGGGAGAGTAAACATAGTAGAAAGTGTGGGTGTGCCTAGGGAGGGGAAGGGGGCAGAGAGAAATAGAGATGGAGAGACAGGATCTAGAAAGAGAGAGAGAGAGAGAGAGAGAGAGAGAGCATGTTAATACTAATAAAATGCTTTTGAGTAATGCTCTCATGTCAATATCAAGATATCTTGGTTGTGGTACATGTATGTCCAACCCAAAAATCCCCTGAGGATGAATACAACTTTATCTTATCTGAACCAATACTGTTAATCAATGATTTATTTGCCCCCCTCGGCGCTAAGGTCGCGTTTTTATGACGACCATTGACACGATCACTGTCTGTCTATGACCTTTTAACTAGTTACTACATTGTATTCATCTTGCATTGTACTGTGTACTGTCGGCGTGGCTTACTTACACATCCGATCTCTCTCTCTCTCTCTCTCTCTCTCTCTCTCTCTCTCTCTCTCTCTCTCTTTCTCTCTCTTCTCTTCCTCTCTCTCTCTCTCTCTCTCTCTCTCTCTCTCTCTCTCTCTCTCTCCTCTCTCTCTCTGTCTGCCTGTCTGTCTGCCTGCCTCTCTCTCTCTCTCTCTCTCTCTCTCTCTCTCTCTCTCTCTCTCTCTCTCTCTTCCACTCTCATTCTATTCTCTCTCACTTTTCTCTACCCTCTCTCTTTATCTGCCTATCTCTCCCGTTCTTCCCTTCTGTATAAGCGCGTGTTGCCACTCAATCTGTCAGAATGTTTTATATCATGTATGGCTCATGTTTCCACGTGCCATTAGAGATGGGTTGGATGGATATTTCAATATCCTGACTTGCGTTGCTAATTGTGTGTTTACTTAAACCTCGAATAAAAACTGCTGACATAGGTTTTATATGCCGCAACGATGTGAAATCGAAACGATTGATGTGTATGTCCTAGAATAGATCTAGAAGTCTTGTAGTTTTTGTTTTGTTTTGAGAGAGAGACAGAGAGATAAAGACAGACAGACAGGCACAGAAACATAAAGACAGAGAGAGAGAGAGAGAGAGAGAGAGAGAGAGAGAGAGAGAGAGAGAGAGAGAGAGAGAGAGAGACAGCTGAGGGGAGGTTAAGATAAATTACATCTTATTCTGTGGTTTATACATCACAATAAAGAATTATGTAGTAACAGTAGACCCATCTGCAAAGAATATATAGTAACGGTAGCTCAGTATTAAAAAAAAACGGTTGAAACCCGTTAGATTTCCCTTACCAAAGGCATATTTTTGTGCGACGGGTTTCACTTCAGTTACCAAACGCAATCTTCGATTGATACTTTTGCGAATTCTCTGGTGGTCATATTATAGCGATACCGATCCAAACAGTCTGGAGAAAGTGGACTCCAGGATTCCAACCCGACGAAATTTTTCAGATTAGAAGTTGCGCGCTCTGTCGTCTGTACGACCTTGCCCACTCCCCACCCCGCTCTCTCTCTCTCTCTCTCTCTCTCTCTCTCTCTCTCTCTCTCTCTCTCTCTCTCTCTCTCTCTCTTTCTATCTCTCCCCCTTCCCCCATCTCTCTATCTCTCTTTATCTCCCCCCTCCCCCATAACCAAACCTCCTAATCACTGAGGAAGAAACATCTGTTGGAAATCATAATTCAGAGACCAACCAGTAATAAAAATTTAACGTTATCACTTACTCGCTAAAACCTCTAAAGGATTCTTTTCCCTTTGGCGCAATGAGAGACGATATCTACCACTGCGTGTAGCTGCGTACTGGGTTTGATTGGTTAATGTTATCCTGGTGGTCGTTTAGGGCTGCCATAACTTTAGGTATACGACATTAACGAAAATCAACTGTTGTTAGTGCTAACACCTCTATGTATTATGCCATCAAAGTGGTCACGGCTAAATCAAAGGTCCTAACTGTTAAAAGCTTTGCACGCCTCCGCGAAGTAACGAATCGATCGCTCTCGTGTCGATCAAGCGTTTTAAATTCTTTAATTTTCATTACTTTCCTAGCACTGTCACTCTGATCCCAATGTTAAGTGGTCTATGAATTAGATGCCATGTAACACACCCCAGGAATATACTGTCCTTCCCTCTGGCGTTCTTAAATTTTGGTATAAATTTTACCTCTCACTTTATTAAATCGCACATGCATGATTCATTTATTGTGATTTATTACCGATTTGCAATCAAATAAAACAATTATTCACACAGGTCTATATGCTGTACTACACATTTCGTTAAGTATATAAATTATCCTTTGTATGAATGTTAACCCCCAAAACTTCTTAAAAAATGACGTTTAGTAAATATCGTAATGGCGAGAATATCAAAATAACATACCACCCAAAGGGAACAATGGCCCGTCAATTCTCTATCAGCTGACAACAAACGATTTAGTCATTTACTTCCCCCGGATACAAAGAGCAACATCATCATCATTCATACAACATAGGTTACTAAAATCAATTGAACAAAAAATGAATCTTACTCGATATATATAACTGTATTCATTTTAATATTTAATAGTCCCAGTTACAAATCGCAATGTACTCGGTACATACATTTACGGTTAGAGAGTTGATGGCAAGGCTGCGGGCAGTTTATGAATGGCAAGAGGAGGCTCAACTAACCGGGTATCTCATGGCAGGAATCTGTATCACCAAGTCACGACATACATACATTATAAAAGTTACCTTGTTGTTGTTTGTTTGTTTGTTGTTGTTTTTTCCTTAAATAATAATAATAATAATAATAATATATTGCATTTATTTGGCGCACTTCCATGAACAATCATGCTCAAAGGGCTTAACAATTTCCATTATCACATGTACACAAGAAAAACAATCATATAATGTTGACACAATACAATATTACATTCAAAAGCCACAAGCAATCATTATAAGTATTTTTGAAGAGACACTTATTAGTGAACTAAATACATGCGGTATCGTATGGTATTACTGCGGAACTGCCAACCCTACGCCTTATCTCACCAAACACGCCAACACATTTTTTCTGCCGAAAAATAATACGACTTTCCCAACAACCCCGATGTTTTTTGCACTCAACATTTTTTAGTTGCGGCTGCGATTTTTTATTATTTCGTGACTCATGAGCTAGAATCTACTTTATTGTAATGCAATCAATGAGTCTCAAAGTTGATTTAGTGTAGGCCGATGGTTTATTTGTCCGATTAATACCGATCTCTCAATCTTCACATCCAGTCCTTGGTGCTTGAGGTTTTTTGCAACTTATCTTTCTGTTTGTCTTTATTTCTCTCTCTCTCTCTCTCTCTCTCTCTCTCTCTCTCTCTCTCTCTCTCTCTCTTTTTCTTTTCTGCTTCCTCATCTGCTTGAAATTGAAGTGTTTCTGAAAAGGAATGTTGAATATACATTCTATTAGTATTATTTTCGTTCCTATACATTGTCAAAATGGATTTTTGAGAAAAATGTAGTTAATCAACTTTGCCATATTGGGTAGAAATTAAACAAACCTATGGAGCCACAAAGTCACCCCCAAGGGATTTATATAATTGACAATAGATTTTGGTTGTTTTGTTGTTGGATTTTTTTGTTTTGTTTTTGTTTTTTGTTGTTAACAGTTTTGTTTTTGTGTATAGCAATATTGAGGCTGAAACACAATACATCTATAGTGTGTATAGTCTCTCCCTATACACGTCAGTACATGTATCATGATTAATGCCGACCCAACTAATGGAGAAAAACTATGTGTGTTCCTAATTTTCCTGAAAAATACCTTTTTTTTTTTTTTTTTTTTTGGGGGGGGGGGGGGGGCGCGGTGAGGCAGGTATGCCATCTGGATATTCATATCTTTATTGATCCCTTTTTCTTTGCCACTTTATTAACGGACATGAAGGCTGCAACTTCACAAAAATGAATATACTACTTTACTGTCTTTTTTTTTCTCAAGATTTTAATGAAGATGATTTCTTATTGTATAACTTTGTATAACTATTGGAATAATACCATATGAAAGGATTTAAGATATTTATACATGTACATGTTGTGTTTAGTAACTAAGAGGTATTGATACTGTCTCGTGCATCACCATTTCCTGCAAGCAATCTCATAAATACACATACATGTATACAAGGCAGCGATCTTTTAGTATTTTTAAGGTATTAAATTATGAATTCCAGGGATTTCTGGAGTCCAATCACTCTTTTTAAAATATTAAAGAGGATTTCGGCCGAAAAATAATATTTCTTTAAGTTTAGGTTCTGGGTGAATAATACAGCTCATTGATAGGTTTTCTTTATATAAGATCAGGAATGATACACACCTATACTATTGCTTTTTTAAGATCAGGAATGTTACATGCATGTGCTACTGGTACTCTAAGATCTCGGTTTTTGCAATATACTTCTATGTAAGATTGGTACTTGTATTATGGATTAGTCTTAATAAACTCCATATAATAGTAATAATACTGCATAATCTCTAATTATTAACTTCACCATCCTAGTCAAATGAATGTGATCTTAAATAATTAGTTTTGTAAAAAGAAAGTAACCTTCAGGAGAAAGATTCATATACACATGTATTTCTAGGAAGTGTAAAAAAAAAAAAAGACAAGCACACACGCACACAATTTCCATAGAGTGTGTTATCATTTGGTGTTATTCGCTATTATTTTATAGTAGACTAGGAGCAAGTGGACTTGATATTTTTTCCACATATTATTGTATATCTCATTTATTCAGATTGAATCAAATAAAACAAATTGTTAAATTATCCTGTGTTGGATGGTGATTTTTTTGTTTTGTTCTGGGTCTTTCTTTTATATATATATACATGTTTCACATTTTTACACTACAGGCCTGTTAGTGTTGATATCTTTCAACGGTTGAAGGTCTCTATCATGATAATAAAATTAATTAAATAAGAATGTTAATAATAATAATAATTATTATTATTATTATTATTATTATTATTATTATTATTATTATTATTATTATTATTATTATCATTATTAT
>RQTK01000454.1:13086-81914 GCA_003991915.1 Elysia chlorotica
CTTTAAGAATTAAAAAAGATTTCACGAAGAGAAACACCATGCTGGGAAAAAACGAGTACATGGCATATTGTAAACTTTTGGTTTGGTTTCTCGTTTTTGCGTTGGATTGTTATATCTGATCTTTTGTTTGGATATTTTTTAATAAATCTAAGAAAATTGTAGCAAAGGCTGTTAGTGTTTGTTGATTTACGGACCATCGAGTTTCTTATAGTAGGTTAATTTTATCCTCTGATTTTACAATTAACCAGGCATTCTTACAAAACAGTGCAGTGTTAAAATTTACGCACTTTGGAAAAAAAAAACATATTTATTGCGTATGTCAGATTCATTTCTGTCCGAAAATCTGCTTTTTTATACTTCCGTCTTATTGGTGCATTTAAATGTCAGATGGCTAAGAGTTTTGTTCTCGATTTTTGGCTCAATATGCTCAAAGCAAATGAGAAAAATGGAGAGTGTTCGTACAACTTAAATCTATAACATTTAACTAAATATCGAAGATATTTTTTTTTGTAGTGCCCCGCCCCCCCCGCTCTCCGTTAAAAAAGCCTTTAGAATTAGAATATCAATTAGGGGCTTAGCTCCTTTTTAATAAGATATTGATAAAATTGCAATACAATGATAGTTGATAAGTAGCTCAATAATAATAATAATAATAATAATAATAATAATAATAATAATAATAATGATAACAAACAGGATCTTCTTTTTTCTCTCTCTCTCTCTCTCTCTCTCTCTCTCTCTCTCTCTCTCTCTCTCTCTCTCTTTCTTTCACTCTCCGCCCTTTCCCAACCCATCTCTTTGCTGTGATATTAACGATAACAATAATACATTAAATAACAATGGTGACTTATGAATACAATGATGAGATTGACTTATGATTAAAATAATTCCCCAGAAAGTCACACAAATAGAATCTGAGTAACAACAAACCTTCTTCGGTAGTGACACATATAATATATTATGTAGCATTGACCCAATAAAGCGAGAGTCCCTGTTACATATCAATTTGTTGAATATACATGTAATTTACAGTGGCTTGGGCAAATGATCTTGTTAACATTAACGAAATAATAAATGCTAGAAATCCTTTGTAGAAACCGAAAAGTAAGAATCTATCTCTTCTAAGCTTGAACCGACCGCGAGCAAATGGGTCAGTCCACCAGTATGAGCCATAAAAATGGCTCTTTATGGTGGACTGACCAATATCATCAAACTTTCCAGAATCTAGGCCGTCGCCGCAGACCCCTCTGTATGCAGTGTTTGTTTACTTTCAAAAAAACATTCGACAGCGTCAATCAAGATGTCACCTGAAGACTGATGTACCACTATCGCTTTCCACCAAATTTTAAAAAAATTATAAAGACGCCACTTGTCAAGTCACCCACGATGGTAAATTAACAGAATCATTCAACGTAAAAATTGGAGTCCGACAGGGTTATTTGCTCTCTCCGACGATCTTCCTTGTGGTGGACTGGGTTATGCGAAAGCCAACTGCAGGCCAGACGACGGGTAGGCTATCCAGTGAACCTTCAGGAGGTAGCCGGATGATCTTGACTCATCCTTCTCTCACAAAGACAAGACCTCACAAGAGAAACCATATCGTGTGTCAGAAGAAGCCAGGAAGACCGGACTCCTGATAACTATCGGACAAATTGAGGCCATGCGAATACATAACAGACAGACAGACCCACTGCAGCTGCACCAGGAAAACACGCCACGTCACGTTTACTCCTCTGTGATTTGATACAGATCTATCCACTCTCGCATAATGAAACAACTGATTTTTATTTGGGAGCAGACCCTTCCTACAGTGGAAGGGGAAGGGAGTGTGGGGAGGAGATCAAGAGCTAATGTAGGACAGAGAGACTGGTAGGGATGTCTTATTTAGTCTAGGGATGTTACCTGTGTGGTAGATGTATTATAATTTAGTTTTCTTGAGGCTCCCTGATCAAAACTTTCTGTTGCACTGGTTTCCATGTTCCACAAGCACCCATTCATTTGAAAATTTTCGTTTGAAAACTCGAATTCCCTTTGAACGATTGGCTAGGCCGGTGCTAACATTTCGGGGTTCGGATTCGGCATCCATAACAGAAAGGAAAACATGCGAACGTCAATTTGAAGGCCCACACATTTTATGAACCCTTGTATAGTTTTACCACTACCCTTCCCACTGAGAACAACTCTGAGGAAGTTAAAGGGACATTACTCTAAGCTTCTCAACTTGCATTGTATGCAAACATGCTTGATAAACTTTACGAAAACTAATCTGAGAACTAGATTCTAGATCTAGAAGCTTTGGAAGAAAAAACAAAAACAAAACATATTAAGATCTACAGTTTGATGTAATCCACAAAACCTGTAAATATTATTTTAATAAATAAGCTTAAACCTTACGTAGATGATATAGTTCTTTGACCATTTAGAATATAGATCTAGATCTAGATCTAGATTCTATATTATAAGCGGGCAGTCGGGTACCCTCAAGTTTTTTGTCGGGGATCCCTTTTGGTTTTGTTGTGTTCAGGCCTTAATTCTAAATTCTAAACTAATGATAGATTTCTAGATCTAGATCTGCTAGTTCTAGATTTAAATATTTTTAGACCTTTAGATCTAGATCTACATTTAGACATAGATCTACGCCGTTAGTTCAACATCGCAGTAGCTAAGAACTTACGGTCTTACCACTCTTAAAATCTAGTATAAATATCTTGACATTTCTTGATAGATCTCGGGCGAGAAAAACTAGACCTACTTTACTTCAATGCCGCTGTAGTGTGGAACTCGTAAGAATAAGAAGTGAAACTGAAAGGAAGGCCAAGTTGTACTTACGCACTTGAGTGCTCAACTAGGTAGATTTTTAGAATACCCACAGAGCATTTATAACTTCCTTAAAATAATATAAAACATATTCATATCAGTTAACTTTGAAATTTTGAAATAACTGCCTAAAGTGTAAAAAGTCCTTTTTTTATTTTGCCTTGAGACTAAGTCAAGATCTGATATGTTGATGGATGCGAAAAAGTTCAGACGATTTGGTGAGGGATCACATGCAGGTCTACAAAATATCGCCTAGGATTTAATTCTGGTCTCCAATTTTCTCCAGCTTTTTTATTGTCACGTTAAATAGAGAGAAATGTGTAATGTATATCACATGAGGCCTGGAACACTCACACTATTTCAGTATTAGACATGTCATCCAAACATGTAATGTATGATGTCATAACGGCATTTTGAGACATTATGAGACACAGTCCAGGTACCCCCTCACCCTCTGTGTGGCAGAAGGTAAATATGTCGGACTTCAGTCTTTGGTTTCGTCCGCCTGTATAGTGCTTACGTTGTACAATAAAAAGCAAGCAGACAACCAACCAACAAATAAACCAATCAACCAAGTGCCAATCGCATTTCGATTTTTCTAACGTTGATTGCGCGGCTCTGTTTTTTGTTGCTGTTGTTTTTTTTTCTGTAATTGTAAAATGTTTCTTGAATGCATAGCCAGTAACTTAGAGCAGCCATATTTTGTCTGCCCTATTAATGTAGTTTGTCAAAGAAAATTGTCTCTTGTCCGGCCAGGAACCGTCAACCTCTCTGTACAATTAACTTATCAGGGATGGGAATTGTCCGCGGAAACGCGGATTTCCGCGGAAGTTGAGTTTGAGCATCCTCGGAAATGTGTTTGCGTCCGCGGTCCTTTCGAATTACAAAAATAAATGCGATAAAATGCGTCATCATCTCATCCATCAACTGCACCATCGTCATCATCATTTGTGAGAAAGAAACAGAGCTGCCAATCGTCCCGCATTTCGCGGGACAGTCCCGCTTTTTGATACCTTGTCCCGCCGTCCCGCCCGCGATGCCGTTTTGTCCCGCATGTTTTTTGTTTTTTTTTATTTCCACCCTCTACAGCCATTGCCCTTAACAACTGCACATTTTCATTTTGTTTTGTTAAGTTTTGCGCTGACCGTTGTCCATCACATGTTTTGTCCATGCTCAGTTTGCATACCATTAATTTTTAAGAATGAGAAAACCACAGTGGGTCTAAATCTAGTCCTGTCAATCTAGGCCGAGCCAAAATGATGAAGGCCTAGCCATTCTTAAGTCGCGTTATTCCCGATGTGTAGCGACTGCTCATCCTCTTAGTCGGAACTAGATCTTGGCTAAGTCTTACAGTATCGCCTACGACGTCATATATATATATATAATATACTGAATCGCATAGTGAATACAGTAAACGGACACGATGTGCGTGATTTCCAAGAAAGAGAGATTTACGGTACATAATCAATGAAACATAACTAAAGCCCCAATTTCTTCCATTGCCTGCAAGAAGACATACTGAAACAGATCGGCGTGATTGGCGTAAAAGTTCATATACGAATAATATATTGGAAAGTGTTCTAATGAATGGAACACTTTCGATTTCCTTCAACCAAAATCGGATCTGATCTAGAAGTAACACGACGTTGAGAATGAAGAGTTGAGAGCATAGGCCTAGGCCCGACTAAAGCTCTTCCTCTGTTCCTCGTTCGTTTTCGTCCATTGCCATCTCTTTTCTCTTGTGAGTTTCTTCTCTCTCTCTCTCTCTCTCTCTCTCTCTCTCTCTCTCTCTCTCTCTCTCTCTCTCTCTCTCTCTCTCTCTCTCTCACGTCGGCATACTTAAATACCAATACCATTCCACATGTGGAAGGCCCGATTTGCTTCAACCAAGATTTAGATTTGTGAACATTTGAAAACATAGACCTACTCTAGCTGTTCCTGTCCCTTGTCCATTTTCGTCAATTGCTAACTATTGCTCACTCTTCTTCTTCTTCTTCTTCTTCTTCTTCTTCTTCTTCTTCTTCTTCTTCTTCTTCTTCTTCTTCTTCTTCTTCTTCTTCTTCTTCTTCTTCTTCTTCTTCTTCTTCTTCTTCTTCTTCTTCTTCTTCTTCTTTTTCTTTCTCTCTTTATTTCTCTCTCTCTCTCTCTCTCTCTCTCTCTCTCTCTCTCTCTCTCTCTCTCTCTCTCTCTATCTATCTATCTATCTATCTATCTATTTGTCTCTCTGTGTCTCTGCTTGTTTGTTGCTTTCTATTCGTAGAGTTCCATACAGTTGCATCCATATAATGTTGATGACCACATTGAACGTGAATAGTGTCTGTAGGTAGTGAATATGTTACTTGTATAGAATTTCGAACAAAGAAAAATCATTTAGTTTGGAAGGAAAAAATAAACAAATTGTCTCTAGAAATGCTTGTTTGGAGCTTAATTTTTCAAAATTTTCGGGGGGAGCATGCCCCCGGAACCCCCTAGTTTAGCTCCCGCTGCGGCGTTGAGACACCTTGATGTAAACTCACTGTATCTAGGGATCTTAAATACTGAATGTCTAGCTAGGAGAGGCTGTTTTTGGACCACAGAAAAGCTAAAAATCGTTTTCGGAAGGGGGGCTCCGCCCCCCTGTTACCCCCCACAAGGGGCTTTGCCCCTTGACCCCACCGGGGCCTAAGGCGGCCCCTGGACCCCGGCCGCGTTACCTTTCCTCGGAAACATGTATGATGTCATAACGGCATTTTGAGACATTTAGTGAGTTTTGAACTGGGGACCACCCATGATATAGGAGGCTAACGTTTTACCACTTGAGCCACATTAGACCTACTGCATAGCAGATTTGTATAGAAACCTGTTTCGCTACCGATAAACAGTTGGGGGGAAGGGGGGTCGAGGCGGCCTAAGTGCTACGTAGTGTAAAGGCTCTTATATTGAAAGTTAAATTCATATTCAAATTATTACTACCACTGTACCAGACTACTATAAAAATACCATAAGGGGTTGTAGTGCTTCGAAACTATCTTCTCCCGATTAACTTTTAGAGTGCTAAACAGTTTGTAGTGGGGATATATAGGAACATTTTTATTTCCTTTTGAAATCAATTATAAAACATAAAACCAACCGTCAATCCTAGTGACCAAATACCTTCTAATCTTATATCTTTTTTATTTATACCCACAGCCATTAGCTTCCATTCAAAATGGCAACTTCTTTGGCTGCACAGCTGAAGAAACTTGCCGTACCAGAGACACAAAATCTTTTCTCTGGGGACTTCAAACAGGCATCATTTTTGTATGATGATCAAGAGGCAGCTACTTACACTAAACAACATTTCTATAATATAGGTGATTTTATACCCCTTTACAACCAGTGAATAACTAAAACTTCCTTTTTTTTTGTTCGATGGAAGACAATATTGTGGTTGTTCTTTACATCTTTTCCTCCTTTGATAAAAACTTAGTTTCACATCTTATTTGAACTTAATCACCACTAAATTATTAAGTTTAAATTTTCTCACTTGCTATCTTCTAATACTTTAATCAAGAATTAGTTAGAAAGTCTTTATGGGAACAATATTGTTTATTATAGTAAGCCTAAATTTAATGCTCTCACTCATTAAAATACAATAAAACTTAAAGATAATAATATAGCAAATTGATAATAATGAAGATATGTAGTTTTAGGGAAACTATTATAATTGTAATCAAAGAAAAGAAGAAAATCCTTCCTTGTTATATTTGTATTTTTCATTTGTAAATTCATTCCACATTCATAACTCTATACACTTTACTCTCAGGTGTTAATGGATTACAGCAACTGATAGCCAAAGATGTAAGATTTGCTGAGTTTGAACAAAATTTGTTCAGCCAATCCTCTCAGTCGATGCAGAGATATGTCCAGACTGCAGAAGTTAATCAGCAGTTAGACATAACAATTAACAAGTTTTTGCTGCGGCTCTCTTCATATATGCAGCTCAGAGAAGCGCACAAAGCCATGGAGTGGATGGTGCACAGGTTTGTTGTTATTGATCTCATACAAAATATTCTTGAGATTGCTAAAATATTGAGGGGGGAAAATCAGAAATGATTTGACTATTTCGCTTTAAAAAAAATTTCACTTTTCAAACTTCAGATAAATTTTCAATATATGTGGAAAAAAACTCTATTTGAGGGAGAAAAATGATATAAATGTATATTGTTACTTACAATGTCATTATGTCATAAGGATCTTAATATAATGAAGTGGGCAGATTTTGTTGAGTTTGGTGAGTTTATGCTCTTGTCTGAATAAATATGTTGGTTGTTTTTTTTTTTAAAGAATGAAATTATATTGTTTAGACACAATTCCACCTCACAGGTATTACATATTAGTAATAGTATATTTGGCTGCCCTTAATATTGTTTTTATTGCTGAGTAGGTAAAATTGCTAGGATGAAATTCTTTGGATAATGGTGTCATAAATTTTAATATCTTGTATTCAAATTTTTTACTTTGCCACCAGATACAATGTGCATTTACGCAATATTGATACTTTCATGATGTGCTTGCTGCCTTATCACGACCAGCAACCATTCATTATGGCTCTACAGTTGATGCGAATGAACAGCAATGAGGCCGTCAAATGGCGATGGCTTGAGCCTGTAAAGGTATATGAAGATTTTCACTAAAAATTTGCAACTCTCTTTTTACCTCCAATACATTGGATTAAAACATGATAGCTTAATTAAGGACAGTATTGATCTTGATATAATATCCTTTCTTTTAAAAAAAAAAATTGATTTGTCATGTGTTTCATGAAGCATTTCAAAGAAATTTGTGGTAAAAACTGAGGACCGCTCTTTAAAATATTTTTCTTACCACAGAAAGGAGGCACTTTCCTGCCAAGACAAACACTTATCACCCATTGCAGGTCCACCACAGGCTTCTTGGGATTTATGTGTGATATGTTGAGCAAGCATATTGAGGTAATGTATTAAAATTTGGCAATAATGCTATAAAAATCAAAGGAACTTTCATTTTGAAGTTGTGGGGGACAAGGTGGCTTAGTGGTAGAGGTCGCAGCTTAAAATCAGACGTCCAGCTTATGACTTTGGGAATTTTTTAATTAACTTGTTGCCAATAATGTTGATGTCATCATATACCAATGGAAAGTGCAATCATTTGTGTATCTCAAGCAATTTTTTTCATAATTTATTTAGACGATGAAAGAAGTTATGAATTAAACCAAAAAAAAGTAAACAAAAAATTTGAGTGACCTTCCTCGCTTAGTAATCTGGGGTTAGCATTTTATGGAGAGCCCTAGTAATCTATGAGTTAATGCTATCATTTCAATTTTTCAGGGTAGAACATTGGAAAGAAATATTTTATCATCTTTACAATTATAACAACATCATCAATTTAAGTTTTGTTGATTACACTTTTTTTTATCAACTACCAGGCAAACACAGATGAGGAGACAGGGATTCCATCTGCTAGGCATCTCCAAAGGGTTATCTCGTTCTTCACACAGACAACATTAGGAGTTCTAGTGTCGGGTACAGCTACAGAGAGCATTGTGTCCACACTCCTCCCAGTCATCACTTCTGGTTTGAAATCACATGGCCTTCCTGATCAAATTGTCAGCTCATACATGATCCTTAGTCAGCTTTTCTTGCAGACCAACCTGGCTGACAAAGTGCTACAGTCATTGCTTAATGTCATAGCAAAGGTTAGTGTTTGTTTCAATTATCTCATGTTTTGTTTTGTTGTAAATGATAAAGCCATTGAATCATCTTTGTTTGGTTCAACATTTTTTTTTGTTTAGAATAAGATTTTCATCATTCTGGAAAGATTTTGTTGAGCCTGTTTGATACTTAGTCTATCAGTGACTGGACTAAAAACCATTTTCTTCTTTTCCACAGAACATGCTGCCAAATCTTGTTCACAGTTCAGTCATGGTGATTGTCATTATGTTTCAGAAGCAAGATATTTCCTCAGTGACCAAAAAGTAAGCAGCAGAAGTTTACATTTTCATATCAGACAATTGTTGTTTTTTTCACCAAAAGTTTTAGAGTGAAAAATATTCATTAAACCTTTTTTTAAATTAGGATATTGAGCTTTTCTTCTGAAATCTTAACGTATGAATCGCCTTTGCCTTTTAAAGGCATATTTTTATATAGATACTAAGCATTAAGATTCAGTCTTGCAGATGAAGCTCTCTAGCTAAAACGATTTTCATGACCCTTAAGTTTTATGTTTCAAAGCATTCTTTTCTTTCACTTTTCCTCCAAACCAATAACAAAGAGCCTTCCGATACCTTGTGAGGCAACCTTCCTTGATTGCTTACCTGCGTGAGATGAGCAAAGATTCAAATACTGATCCATTCTTAGGACCATTTCTCACAAGCCTTGTCAAGCGAGCTCTAAGAGAGGCAAAAAGCGGTACAGGTAAAGGCTTTTCTACAGCTGGTGAGAGCAGCAATGCTGAGGATGACGAAGACACTCCTGCTTCTGCCCCCTCTCTTATGTCTTTGCTCATGGAAATGTTAGAGACCATCAACCTGAGCAGGCCTATTGTTATGGATGTGACCAGGTACTTGTGTAACAATCTTTTCAATGGTCTAACTGTATTGGAGGATGGAAATCATATGTTTCTTAAATGCTTGAGGACTTAGCGATACCTTTACTGAATAAACATGTTTTGAAGTTGTGCCATAAAAACATAGCTGTCATTGTTTTAGCTTTTTCATGTTTTTAATTTATCATCAATGCAAATAAAAATATTTATAAAAGCAGTGTTCCTCCCATTTCATGACCTATGACACTCTTAACACTATGTAAGTTAAATCACAACTTGCTTAATTAATTTTACAGAATGGTCCTGGCCTGGTTTTCTGAAGAAGAAAATGAAACTATGGATGTAGATGACTCTTGGCTTCATGAGGGACCATTCAGAGTGTTCAAGCTCCTTGAAAACAAGTATGTTATATGAGCATTTGGGCTAAGAGACCAAGAGTTAAAAAGAAAATGTATTTCAACTGTAAGCAAATTAGTAGTATTGCAGATTGCTCAGAGGAATGGGCCACATCACTGAAAGTAATCCCTATTGCTTTAATGGACCCTTATGTTGTCCAGTAACAAAAATAATTTGTAAGCTCTCATTGTGGTGTTTTATACTTTTTTAAGCGTTCTGTTGTTGTTAACATGGTCAATTTTAAAGTCTAAAACATTTAACCCTCTTCTTTGACTGAAATTTTCAATTAAATCATTCCCTTAGTGGTACTCTTTCATAATTTCTATTTTTTACTCGCAAGGTGTTGCCGGTGATCAATTAATCATTTTTTTTGTCTCTTTTCAATCTTTTCAATGCATTACAGATATTCACTGGTTTTAGAAGAAGTAATTCAAGAAATGGGTGCAGATCCAAAGAGAGGGAAAAAAGTGAAGCAAGCAGCCAGGCATCTTTTCAAGATGTCTGTTGAATCTGCACATAAGAACCTTATCTCTGACCCTGTAACTTCAGTAACCATCTGTTTACACCATCGCCAAGGCATTGTTCGACAGAGAGCAGTGGAGAAGTTGCTTGAGGATCCAAAGCTTGTATGTCACCTTCTACTAAGAATAAATATTACTCAATTTATCATGAAAGAGTATAATACTTAAAAATTGCACCTTCTACAATCCAGAAAATCTTGTTTCTGTTTCTTTTATTTTTTTCCCTTACAGTTGCACTTACAAAATGTAAAAATTGAAAGTTACGTGAATTTTTTCATCACTGGTATACATTAAATAGAAATTAGTGTATAAAACACACATTTTTATTGATGTAAGTACAAATTGTACCAAAATAGGTTGGTATGCATTGTTAAAATAGTATATATCATAATTTTACCCACAACAGATAGAAGACAAGAGCTGTGTCCAATCTTCTTTAGCGCTCAAGCTCCAAGATGATTCTCCTGATGTTGTGAAGGCTCTTCTCAAAGAACCCACGGTTGGAATTTATAATCTTTTGCATCTCTTAACAAATTTACTTAAACATTCATGTTCATCTGAAAGAAAATGAAAAAAAAACATTAGCTCTGTAAGACTCACTTAACATTTACTGGAATGTATGACGTAACTTTGGGGATATTATGATTTTTTTTAGAACTACATGAGCAAGACATTTTAAATGATAACATTTGTTATAAGTACAAGAAATAAATAAAACTGATGTCTTTTCTCCCCCCTTACTTTGATATAAAATAGTATCCAGTTTGAAACATTCACATCAAATTTCTAGAATGTACTAGATTAGTGTAGGAAATGACACATTTAAATTTATTAAAATTTCACCATGAGTGTTTAATCTATGAGGAATGAAAAAACTGAGGAAAAAATCACTTTTGAATTTTCATTCATGAGATATGTTTTCTTTTTTTTTGAATGTGCGGATTAGAAAAGCTTTGAGAAATTCATACTGAGAAGAATGGTTATCTCAATAAAACTTACAAAAAAGTACTTTCCTAACGAGCTTTCTTTTTTTTTCCATCCAGAACCTATGGGCTATGTTTGAGGACACAAACCTTTTGTATACGTCTTTACTGAATTGTGTCACTAACAGTGGATTCAGACACAAAGGGTAAATATGTGCAATAGTTGAAGGTTCATTTATTTCAAAATTATCTATTTAGAATTGCTATACGTTAGATCATCTAAAAAAAAAAATCCATAACCTAAAGATGCTCTCTGAACATCTTATCAAAGATTTTTGTAATTCTTTGAGGACGTGAAACAGTGGTTTAAAAAAAAGAAATTGTGCAATATACACAAGAGTAAGCGCTCATAAATTTTCAAATCTATTTAAATGTTTTTCTTAAGTTTTTAGGATCACTCATAAAGTTGATTTTATAAAATTCATAATTCAACTTCCATCTTAAGTCACCTTAAACATACTTCGTTTTTCCTCAAGATTTTAAGTTGTTAGATAGAAGCACTAGTTTACTGTTTTGTAAAGAATTCTAGATTAGAAAAGCACATAAAAGTAGGAGCTGTTTCTTTCATTGTGTGTGTACATGGACATATTGTTTAATTCAATTATTGAAACAGGGAAGAGGTTCAACGTCTAATGCTAGAGGCTCTATGTTGTTTGCCATCTGGCGTTGGGGATGAGACCCAAATGTCTGCAATAGTGCTGGCTTTTCTTGTGGTGCGGAGCAGAGAAGATGTTCATTTGGCCAGCAGCCTTCTTGAGTCCAAATTTGCTTTGAGCAACAAGCTACTCACCTACATTGCTAAATGTAAGATATTCTTTAAAGTTTTTTTGCCTTAATTTGCAGCTCATGATTCACTTTTTGTCTGATGCAATTCATTTTTTAGGCTTTATCAATAACTCTTCTTAGTGGTCATATTCATAAGAAACTGGCAAATCTTAGGATATTTTTCTTTAAGTAATATATTTTTACATTCAATATATTGTCATATTCTGATTCATATTTTTTTTTATCATAAACAGCCTGGCTACCTTCGTTAAAGAAACTGAAAGAGAAAGACAACATCAGAAGTGAGATTTCCCACTTGTACTCCAAACTAGTGGATGCAGTCAAGACATTCCTTCTAAAAAATTTTGATCAAGTAAAAAAACAGGTAGTTATTTTAAGGGAAATGGAAACAAGTCTTTTTAATCATCTACCAATGTATGCTTTTCAATCCAAGCCGACCAAAATGTGTATATTTCTACAGCAAGACATTTGGCCGAAGAGGAAGAGCTCATAGCAGTGATGCCAATTTTCCGTTAAAAAAAAAATCACCGCTCCGAGTTCCGTCAAGGTCCGTCGAAGTTCTCCGTCATTCTGTGCAGTCGTGCATTGATTTCCGGTAACAGGAATAACAATTTAACGGAATACGCGAACCTTGAAAAGTACGAATATCACTGAGCATGCGTTGATCAACAACAAAGTAACAACATACGGCTATTTGATTTGAGTAGTTCGGAATAAGCTTATTGGATTCATGTGAAAAACTAATCTCAATCAAAGACTTCAGTTGGATTTATTTTGTGTGATTCAAAGTGCCACCACATATACATGGACTAGGCCTAAACAAGGGCGTTAGAAGGAGTATCTAGATCTAAGGATTTAGTGTAGACATAGACTAGATTTTTATGATTTATTGATTAGAAATAGAATCTAGATCTAGAAATAAAGTTTGGTCCATGATGGAATTCGTTGATTGTATTGGTCAAATGGACATTAGAGAAATTGAGAAAGGAGTGAAAATTGGCATTGGTTAGACACAAATGGCGATTTCTTATCGGATTACTACAGTAAGTTAAGCTAGTGTGCTTACTGCATCACATGTAAAACTAGAGGCAAAAATGGTGCCAACGGAAAAAAGGCCCTGCATACCCATGCCAAGAAGAAATATCACACCAGTCTTCAAAATTAGCCAGGCTTGCTAATCACCCTCATTTTGCTTCAGCTTCGCTATACAATGTATAAATTCGAAGTTTTCTCAATAAAAAAAAATAAAGCTTACCAGTAAACTTAATTTGCTTAAGAAGTACATTGTTATTATTTTGCCAAAATATTCTACTGACATTGATTGGGGCATTTTCGGTTTGTGAAAAAGTTCAGTAAAAAAAAAATCCAACTGGCATCACTGTCATAGGCTGTATTTTAATGTAATATTAGAAAGCCAGAATAAAATTGATCAGCTTGCTGTTATCTATTTTTGACTCAAAAGGGGGAAAAAACTGATTGCGGTTATGCTTGGTAAAATGTAACTGCAAAAGAATTATTATGATGAGAGTGTGAAATCGTTTAAAATACTTTTAACATAATTTTTTTTCTTTTTTATTCTCTTTTATAGCTGGAATCCCTTTTCCAATATCTGTCATCCACTTCTCGACCTGGGTGCTTGGGATTTCTCATTTTATCTATTTCTGGTGCTGTCATCAGAGAAACCAAAGAAGCAGCCCTTAAAATCGGCTTGAAACAAATGATGGCTTCTTTTCTGTCAGAGCTAACCCTGAACCAGGTAGAGATTTCTATCATTGTTGTTTACTAGGCAACATTTTTTTTTTCACGCCCACATTTCACTTATTTACTTTTGGTAAATGATAATACAGAAGATTAATTAAGATATCTATCACACTCCATAGTCATTGAGAGTATGTGAAGTTATCATTCTGGTTATGTAGTGAAGTCATGTATTTTTTTAAATTTATTTAATCATTTTTTTTGTTAGTAAAGAATACATTTAGCATTAAACTACTTTTGTCATGGGATGAGATTTTGTTTGTGAGTAATTAAAGCTAGATCAAATTTCCTTGCTCAATTTATTTTCTTATGGATCAATGCTAATCAGGGGCCGTATTCATGTGAAGGCGTATGCCTAAAAGTCTGACGAAATTTATGTCTGAAATTTAAATTTAGTCTACTACCTATTCATGGGAATTTCCCAGTACTAAATTTTGATGCAAGTTTACACCTGATTCGAGGCAGGGCTAAGGGCTAAAATTTGGTTGCAAGTCTATCTAAAGCCTTTTAAAAATCAATTATAACGACTGCTGTGTAGTTTTAGTCATAGTTTAGTTGTTTTATGGTTTAATAATACCGTTTCGGCACACCTTATGCTGCATTCACGCATTTTTTAAATTTTTTCATAATTTAGATTTACAATAGAAAAGTTGGTCAAATGAAAGATTTTGCCCAGTAGTCCATAGGAATAAAGAAATTAAAAATAGATTTGAGTTTTGGGTATTTAATTTTTATAATTTCTTCATGAAGTTCTACTAAATTCAAAATGGCGTCAACATTTTCAGACTTTCCCCCTTTTTTTAGATGTGGCTAGTCTACGACAAAAATTTGCCATGAATACTGGCTTAGTGTATGTAAAAAAATTAGTGCTAACTACGTTAGTTTTTTAGGCCTATTTTACTACCGCTTATGAATACGGCCCCAGTACTTTTCACTTATGGCTACTTAAGGAAGGTGACATTATGAATGTATAAATATTTGTTGAAGTACATCAATCCATATCATTTGTGTTTAAATTAACAAGTCATTAGATATAGTGACATTTTTAATATTGATATATAATTATTTATTGGACATCAACCAAGGTTTCAGCATTAAATCAAGCTGAAACTTTGTTCATTTACAATGTCCAACATTATTATGGAGAATTCTGGGAAAAAGATTAAAGTTGATCTTTTTCTTCGTTCCACCCCATACACTCCTTTTTTATTATGTAGCTGTGCTTTTCAAATTCTTCATAACCTTAGCTTTGTAGTCAGATCAGTTTGGAGAACTGATCTCCAGTCTGTCTTTAGAGGTTGCATGCTGCCAACAACTTTGATTGATCAGCTTAAATTGATAACAGATAATGAGCTTTCAAGAGGAATTTTTTACCCAAAGTACCAGTTTTGTTTGTGTATCAACAAAAAAAAAATAATAGCATCAATTGATGTAAAATGTCTTCAGGTTAATACCAATGAATAAATAGGATTCTGGAAAGAAATGCATGAAAGAGTTTGAAATGTGAAAAGCTTTTTATGAGGTTTTACCGTTTTATGTGGCAATTTTTGTATGATTACAATTTGTCCTTCCAAGGGTATATTTGGAAAGGAAATTTCCCCTCAAAAGGAAGATTTAGGCCCTGATGAAGTAACAGCCTGCCTTGTTCATCTACAAAGATTTGGAACTTTACCCATGTCACAAATTAAAAAAGGCTTGCAAGACACTGATGTTGGACTTGTAACTGATTCACTTAAAGGTAAAGCTGTAAATAAATGTGTCAATTCAGTATTCTATTTTGATATTGCAAAGTGTACAATAAAATATAGAGTATCGTTTAACTGATTTGTTTTACTTTTCTAAATTATTTTGTTGTTTTGTAAATTGCTGTCTAAACATCTTGAAACAATTCTTTTTTGTATATATATCTCTATCCTGAGTGCTGTTTCTGTGTTAAATTACAACAAAAATGCTGTTTTCCATAAGTGTAAAGACAAGATTTTTTTTTTTTTTTTCAGACAAGTTAAACTTTTGAATATTGACATTTTTTAAACCATGTTACTTGAAATAATAATAGCATATTTACTGGACTTCAAAACAAAGTTTCAAAATTAAATAAAGCTGAAACTTTGCTCGTTTACAAAGCCCAACATTAATATGGGGAATTCTGGGAGGAAGATTTAAGATGATCTTTTTCTTCGTTCCACCCCAAACATTTATATGTAATTAAAAAATTCACTTAAAAAATTACATTAGTCTATTTTTGTTTTTGGGTTTATTTTATTTTTTGGCTGTAGGTTACTGGCGTGGTGGCCCTGGGGTAGAACATCGGTTTCCAACGCAAAAGGTTCGGGTTCGAGCCCTTGCGATTTGGATCCCCCTACTGGTTGGGTCGGTGTCAGTATAATGTGACCGGCTGAGACAGGAGTCATGGCATCCCTGCCCTGCCTGTGTGTGGCAGCACATAAAATTGTCAGATGTCAGTCTTGAGGCCTCTCCACAATATAGTCTATATAGTGCTGATGTTGGATGTTAAACCAACCCAACCACAACCACAACCATTTAATCCTCATGGAAAACAGTTTGTGATATTGGATGTTTTTAAAATTTTTTATTTTGCATAGATCTTCAGTACTGGAGTTTGTCAGGTGATTCTCATGTGACTGATCTTGAAAGAGACTGGCTGAAAACAGCTACCACTGTTGTAAATGTCCTGCTGGAACTAAGAGAGAAAGCAAGCAAAGATTGTTCAAAAATTGCTGAGGAGTGTTTTGCATCTTTTTTCAAGGTCTGCTCTTAACAAACTAACCCCTAAAACATTTTAAGATGATCATTGTTTGTTTAATAATTAAGTGATAAGTTTGTAAACAATATTTCCTTATTTTTCTGTTTTTAATATTGAAAGTTCAAAATGTGTTTAATTGTTCCAGGTTTCATGCAAGATAATAGGTAATTTACTTTGCTAAAAGATATTAATAAGCCAATCTATTGCCAAAACTATACCATTTTACCATTCATTAATACAGTAAATTCCCATATCAATGTCTTTGCAGGTTTTCTCTGACAAAGAATCTGTGATGAAATTTCTCTGCATGATCTGGATGTCTGAGAGTACTGATGGAGTGTTGTCAGTTCACAAAGCTCGACTTTTACAGTTTGCTCAAGTGTACCTTACCTCTCTCATTGACAAGGAAAGACAAGCTCTATTATCAAAGTCATTGCCATGTATGTCTGTCTTTTTCTTTATATTTTTTCTTAGCACCTGATAAAGGAATGCTTTTTCGTAATGTTTCAAATTTTTAAAGGCTCTGGTTTAATGGTTTGAAATATTGCGCAAGTTTGTTTGTTTGTTTTTCTTTTTTAAAGTAAAAATCCAGGTTGGACGGAGAAATCGTTATTATGTTCTCAATTGGATATTGTGTTTTATTTATGTTGATTACAAAGACTTAGTGGAAACTGAAACAAGAAGTCCATAGAGTATATAATTTTAGCACAGTAGTGCATTATTAAATGCTTTAAATCTGACAATCCATCATAAACAATGCATGAAACCTTATTTTACACTATTTGAAAAGTTATTTAATATTTATACTATATCATGGTGTCAGCTTAGCCCTCTCATTTTCTCTAAGCTCTCAGTTTACAGCTGAGGTAATTAAGTGATTAAAAACTTATGACATTAGACTGGAAGTTTTTTTGGTTTTTTTTAGTAGTACTGTCACCAGTTTAGGTGATAAAAATTTTTGTTTATGTTTAATATTATTTTTATATCATAGCTAGTATTGTTTTATTTTCCTAGTTATATTAATTTGTGAAAATAACTTGTATTATACAAATTTATTACTTGTATTTAAAAAATTTTTTTTTCTTTATTCCTCAGTTTTGCCATGCATGCTGATACTACTTTCAAGTGAGTTTGAGACTGTCCGCAAGATAGCGTTTGATCTTCTTACCCTTGCGGCTGAATCAGGCTCTGCGCTTAACCAAGATGAATCAACATCTATATGGTTCACTCGAAATTTACTCCGTTTCCGAGAAGAAGTAATCAAAGATAGTGCTTTTCTTTCTCAGGTAATACTTATTAGATTTTGCTTCCCTTTTTTATCATATAAAGCACTCACACCTAAGTATGAAAATTTTAACTGCATGAAAGCTTTGAAAGCAAAGGCCATCATATATTCTCTTTGTACTATATATTGAATCTAGAAGCATCAGAAACAAATTAACATTATCAATGAGAAACATTAGATTTGATTGCCTTCCCATTATACCAACACTATCCTAAGCTTTGTCTTCAGTTCACAGTAACTTTTTTGTATTACAATATCTTTTTCCTTTTTACTGCTTCTAACACTTTGTAAAAAATCATCAGAGTAGATTGTTCTTCTGTAACCCATGATTCGCTGACTTCTGAATAAAACTTTTATTTGTAAGTCTCATTATGTGAGCTTATTCTCGACTAATACAAGGAACGACCCTGATATTTCAAACAAATTTAGTGTAATTCTCTCTAAGTGATATAAAATTGTCGATCAATAAAGATTATATTTGATATACCCAGTTTGTGAGATATTTAACCTTTGCAGATGTGAATGTATTTTATGAAAGTATTATTTTCACAATAAAATGTCAGTCCTGATTATTTTCAGGTGGTGAAAACTCTCCTTGAGGGAGATGATTTGGGTGCATACCCACCTTCTCCCAAGAAACGCAGACGGAGTTCAAGCAAACAACCTGTAAATAATTCAGCCCTCCTATGGCTTCTTGAAAATGTCACAAACCCTAAAACACCTGGCAATGTGAAGGCTGGTCTTCTAAGAATTCTGCAGAAAATGGACACTTCTGTAAGATAATTTTTGTGTTTTTATGTTGTGTGAACCATAGAACCTTTGAGCATGGTCATGTCATATTTTAATATACTGCAAATTATTTTTACTTCATTGGTTTAAATCACCCCCCAAAAAACGCCCAAATTTTGCTCTGAAAATGGCATGGGTGCAAGTTCCGACCAATCACAGGTGTCTGGAGATGCGACTACTACTAGTACCACTTCTACTGCTGCTGCTGCTGCTACTACTACAACTAGAAAATATACTTCAACTACTACTACTACTACTGCTGATGCTACTACTACTACTACTACTACTACTTTTAATATTTGTTGTACTTCAACTACTTCATTTTGTACTACTTCTACTGCTGCTACTACTACTACTACTACTACTACTACTACTACTACTACTACTACTACTACTACTACTACTACTACTACTACTACTACTACTACTACTACTACTACTACTATTGCTACTATTCTAGTACTTTTACTATTAGTAGTACAACATTCAAACTACTAACAAATTATTATTGATTGTACATTCAAAACTAGTTCATAATCATAGATGACCATGCTGCAGGTTAAAACTACTAATTGTAATAACTGATCTGTATAATCCAAAGAACTCATCCCTTGTATTATGTACCTGATTTGATAATAAAAGTAACAAAATCATATAACACTTGACAAGGAAAAGTAGAGTACAAAGATTACTTTTAAAAAGTAAGGTATTTATTAGCAAAACCTTAGTTTCAATGTCTGCAGTGGAGTGGCAGAAAACATTGTTACTGGTACGCATGCAGGCCATTGTTGTTCAGACCTCTTCTTGCAGGCCAAACTGACTGAGCTTGCTTGCACCCATGAAATTGTCTAAAGATAAAAGAATTCATTGCCTAAAAAAACAAAACAACAGAAAACGAAATTATATTTTTTTAATGTTACAGAAAAGGTAAATGATTCAAAACTCTTTTCTTCTTTTTTTGTGTGTGTATCTATCACCCACATAGGAAAGCTTTTTGCCTCTTGTTCCGATGCTTAAGTCAATGCTTAAGTCAGTGGCTGTGCAAAAAGAAAGCTCAGCGGAAGATGACAGAGAAGGAAAAACCCAACAGACTTTGTCAAGGGAAGAGAAAGAAATTGTGCAGCTTTTGCTGAAAAGAATTACCCCAGCAGTAGCCCCTGCCATAGATGAGATGACTGATGCTTTGGAGACTCTGCTTCTTGCTTTATTGTGTCCTGCTTCCTTAGGTGCCCAAGGGTTTGGCAATACTGTGCAGATGCTAATGATTAAGCAGGTACAGGTTATTATTATGTCATGTTGCTATGTCAATTGACTACTGTCTGATTTGATTTTATCTAGTTGACCCAGTTTACTTTATGCCAGTTGACTACTGTTTGTCACATTGTGCACTGCTGTACAAGAATTATTAAAGTATTGACAGTCTAGAATTCCAGATTTTTCTCTTTAATGTTCCCATGGTACAGAAACAACATCAGCTTTAAAAAAATGAAATTAATTTTTTCGATACAACAACTGAATCACTCCTCTTTCATTATTTGAAATGTACTAACATTCATTACAGCCATCTTTTGCACATTCATTTCACTTCTTATTTTATTTATTTCTGTTAATAAAAGTAGTTCTGGAACTATAAGTATGAAATAACTTGGAGAGAAATTCAAATTGAAAAATTTTTAGAGCTCTAAAAATTGTATTATGAATTTTATTTTTCCAGGCAAATGCCTTTCTATTGTGTTATATTTTATATATTTACCTTTGTTTCAAATGACTTCAAAATTTCTAATCCTTTAGCTGCAAGGGAAATTCATGTTCGCTTTGCCGTTACCTGCACGAAAGATGATAGTGGCAGAATTGCTCAAATTGACTGCAGTTTCTAGCAGTACAGAAGTTGTCAGACATTGCAGAAAAGTCATCAAACATGTATGTAAAAATTATACTTTTCCTTCCTTAATTTAAAAGTATAAATGGCAAATCAAAAATCTCCTCTTAGGTCCTAAAGGATACCTCAGTGTTAAGCCCTTTTTCCATAAGTTTTATTCACAAATTTTTCTTTGTGTAATTGAGTAGCAGTCACTATTGAAAATCAATATGCTTCACTCTAATTATTTTATATTTAGATGAGTCTGGAGTCAAGCATCGTGATTGATGAGCTGAAGTCGGTCCTCGTTAAGCCCACAGTGTCTACTGTCAGAGAAGCAAAGAGACAAAAACTGTAAGAAAAATAAACATATGTGGAGATACATTCTACTCTCTCACTCTCTCTCTTCTCTCTCTTCCTTTTTTTTTAAGACTAAATTTCAACATTTCTTATTTATGAATTTAAAAATACTTTTTATCTACAATCTGTTCTTATGAGTGGTAAATGAATATTTATACTTATTCACTTAAGGTCATTGCTTTAAATGCAATTTTGTTTCTATACGATTCTAAGCAGTTAGTGTCCTTTTCATTAATACATTTTGTTCAAATCTTGAATGAAGTCTTACCAGTGGGCAGTCTGGAGACTCAGAGTTGGAGACATTGCCCTGGAAACGTATCACGGTTCTGCTGGAGATGTTGCAAAGCAAGAAAAAAGTGAAAGCAGCTGTCAGCATGGTACCTGTGACATTTCAAGTTCTTGGCAGGTATGTTATAACTGTATAATAAATCACCAACAGGCAATTATTTTTACTTCTTGGCTGGCATAACTGATATTGAAACAACTGTTATTAGTTATAACGCCTTTTTGTATTTGGATATTGTTCTCGATGACAGTTTGATAATACAAGCATGCACAATAGGGGTTGCTTCTATTGCTATTAATGATTTTATATTCACAGACAGGATTTAATCATGGTGAATTATTTTGATATCATTTTTTCCAGTTTCGATCTATATAATTATAGATATAGATTAAATAATTGAATTTAGGTTGCTGGCTGATTCAAGCAAAGAGCCTACAAACAATACAAGTTTTAGACAATATTTTGCTCAATTAAATCTAATTTTTAAAATTTATCAAGAGATGATTTTGCTTGAATTCTTCATGATATTGAATAAAGTAGAAAAAACAGCAAAGTTCAACTAAAATGAATGGTGGTAGAGGGTAGATCTAAAGTCAGATATTTGTCACTCAGATCCAAAGTCAATCAAGTTATCTAAAAAATGTCTACTAACAGCACTGCAATAAGACAAAACCAAAGCATTTTTTCTTTTATATATTTGTTAAACTACTTTTCTTTTGTCGGAAACACTGAAGTTGAACGTTTACCAAAGATCTATTACATTTATGAATTGGACACAATTAATTTATTGAATGAATATATGATGACCATTATTTTTGCATCTCCTTCTACTAAAATCAAATTATATATTGAATCTTCTTTTGAATATTATAGAGTGCTTGAAGTTGAAAATGATGGCTCTGGTGAATACTTGAAGCAGCTGCTGCTTGGATTGATCAACTTTGTGTGCTCTCGCCACTGGGAAGAGGGGGAACAGAACAACACTGGTAAAACTGATGTGCATCTTTGCACCAATATAAAAAATGTTACTTTCTTAACCTTGAAATGGCTTTGTTTCTTTACATTTTTATAGATCATTGCTTTAAAATGTTTCAATACCAATAATATATTTTTCAGTAACAAGCACTATAAAAGTACTATGGAGGTTTTATGCACTAATAAAAATGTAGTGTTTTTGGTTGTTGTGCTCACATTATTATTATTATTATTATTATTATTATTATTATTATTATTATTATTATTATTATTATTATTATTATTATTATTATTATTATTATTATTATTGATGTTGTTAAGAGAAGATAAATTATAGTTTTCTTTATTGTTTTTGATAAATAATTGAAAAACCAAATCCTTAAGAGAGTAATCACTGTCCTGAACTCTGTATCTTCAGTTTTATTGCTCTATAATATCACACAGAACAAGTGAATGGAGAGCACCTGAACATGGACCTGATTGTCCAGTGTATCCGTAGCTCCGACAACGCTCACACCCACCATCAGGCCTTGCTGCTGCTCAGCTCTGCCGCTAAGATTGCTCCAGTGAGTATTATTGGGTCTAGGGGTTTTCTTCATGATGTGGACCTGATATTCTGTGACATATTACACTTATTGAAGGAGATTTTTGTGATTAGAATATTTAAGGCCTTTAACATTTTTGCCACGTCCCACAGATATAAAATTATTTTATAAAAAACCATAAAAGCATTTTATATATTGTCTCTCTGTGTATCAAGATTTTGATGTATATTTGATTTAAAGAGCGGTGGTAGAAAAATGTCTGGTTTTGGAATAGTAGGCTTTGCAGTTTGAAAAAATATGTTCCTAGGGGATCTTGCCTCTCCAGTACTAAAATATGACCATATTCTAAATATCTTTATACAGAATCTCCTTCTACACAACATGATGTCAGTGTTCACCTTTATGGGTGCAAACATTCTGCGACAAGATGATGCTTACAGTTTTCATGTTATCGGCAAGATACTGGATAACGTTATTCCAGCTCTTATAATGGTATGTTTCATTATTCATTGGATATAATCACTGAATAAGAATATTGCTTGAAAGTAAGGACATCCAGTAGATAATCTGAAAATGAAATGAAATTGTCATTAGGCTTCCACTGCAAAAAATTCTTTGCTTACTAATATTATTTCCCCGAAAATCCAAAACTTTTAATGAAAGTAAATGGAATTAACATTGTGATGGAATATCCCCAGCTACATCATTTTTGTTTTTGTTTCTTTTCTAAATTACACTGGCTTAAGGAAAATATGTTTTGAACTGGCTGGAGTCCATACAGTTTTGATTTTAAATTGTTCTCCTTAATTTGTACTAATTTTGTTTGATGGTTATTCTTTGTTTTGGACTGGCTGTAGTCAATACAGTTTTGATTTTAAATTGTTCTCCTGTATTTTTACTTATTTTGTTTGATGGTTATTCTTAACTTGTATGATTTTTTTGTAAATCATATAAAATTTGGATTTTGTTTCAGGCCTGTGAGGAGAAGAGCAAACAAAAACAATCCTTGAAGGGAAAGAAAAAATCAGTTAGTGCGTCTTCTGATTCTGTCAGCAATATGATGACAGTGGTACTGCGAGTCTTTGTGGATGCAGTGCCGCACATACCTAGCCACAGGCGCATGATGCTGTTTGAGAAACTAATGCACGTGATGGGGGCAGACGAGTATCTGTGGAGGCTTATTTTATTGTACATTGAGAGTGTCACAACAAGGAACACAGCCACAAAACAAGGTGTCGTAGAGGAGACAGACGCTGTTGTTGCTGCTATGTGGCCTGGGATTGAGGAGGAAAAGGTTAGAAAACTAACTAAGTGTTAGCAAAATTCCTAGTTTTCCTCCATTGGCAGACCTCGATGCATCCTGTAAAAACATCCTGTAGCTTAGTCAAGTGGACCCCTTGCTTTTCACATAAAATTTGCTTTCACTGAATATAAATTTAACACAACAGGCAAACAAATTGGAAACACTCAAGTTCCTCCTACATAAATAGAATCTCAAATTGAAGATAATGATACTTAACGTTAATGTCAATGTAAGTGTTATATGTTCGTTGTGGTTTTATTTTTGCAGTCCCTTGTTTCTTTATCTTGAACAAACTTGGAACAAAAAAGCAAAAGCTTATGAAGGGAAGTGATGCAATTATTAGCTAGGCATTTTTTTTTCTGAGAACTGGAAACATAAGAAGTGATTTTTATGTTTTCATAATTTGTACAACCACTGTCACATTCAGAGGTTATAGGATATTGATTTTTAGATTCCCGATCTCAAGATGAAAGATAATCTGGATCGTAATCGGTGTTATCTAGATCCAATTCTGAATCACTAGAGGATTCAGCACTGTCTGCATCCATGAGCATTTCATGGAGTGCTTCATTTGCTAATTTCTGTTTTTGAAAATTTTCGCAGAGTTTCGTAAAAAAAACGCCATTCAAGATGAAAAGGAAATGTCCAGAGTCAAACCATTGCAAATGGCTTTGCCTGGATTGGATTTTTAATAAAACAAAGATTGGAATAACAAATAGACTATCGTGTGTGACAATTCTCGTCTACGGTCCTTTCCGCATTGGAAATCCTAGCGAGAATACTTGTCTCTTGTCCTTTCCGCATAGGACTTATTGGCGAGTATACTCGTCTCTGGTCCCTTAGGTGTTGTTAAAACTGTAAACCCCTCATATCTCAAATGAATGATCATTTCAAATCACTCGTAGTATTTTTGCCCAGTTCCAATTTTTTTTTAAATATCTAGATATTCATGTTGGTGGGACCACAAAAGTAAGCAGACCATATGCTTATAAAAAATTCTTTTTTTTTCTTTTCGTTCCGTGCAGACCTCAGGTCCATTATCAACATCAGACATGGACTTTTTATCAGGTCTTTCGGAGCGGTTTTCCAGCTCTCAGCTTCTAGTGGCTTTTCAGGAAACCTTGTCATATATACTGGCACTGCCTGAGGAAAAAGCAGCAGGTACTTAATTTTCGTATGCAAGTTCTAACAATTATTCAAGTCTCATGAATTATCCTAATTATAAAAGATTACAAATTTGATACTGAACCACTAAGGATATGAAACCTTGAACTCTATACTGGCACTGCCTGAGGAAAAAGCAGCAGGTACTTAATTTTCGTACGCAAGGTCTAACAATTATTCAAGTCTCGTGAATTATCCTAATTATAAAAGATTACAAATTTGATACTGAACCACTAAGGATATGAAACCTTGAACTATCTCTTATATCTTGTTGTAACAAGCCACACGCTTTGCTAAAGTTTTGAGGATTACAAAATTGTTGGTAAAGCAAAACTACTCATAAAGAGATCAATAAAAAAACTCTTTTTTCTTCTTTTTCTGGTTTTAGATTTTATTCAAAGGTTTTACTGTTTTATTTATGTGTGTCTGTGTGTGTCTATTAGGTGCTCCTCTCCAGATACCTAAATCGTCATCCAAGTTGGAAGATATGAGTGCCGAGGACATGGCCATTTTTAGTGTGGCCTCACACACCCCTAAGCACTTGCGGCATTTTAAGTTTGCCTCAGTGTATGCCTTAAATCAGCTTATGGCTGGACCATATGTAGTGGCTCAGGTAATATGAATTAAAATAATATTTCTTGACTTAGTAATTAACAAGTGCCATCGTAAAAATAATTCAGGTCTAGCTCTCATCGCTTATAATGTAAATTATCAATGCATATTTGTATATGGTATTTTGCATTGTCTTTGGGGAAAATCTTACCTTATAACAAATGTTTTCTTTTCATTTTCATCACAATGTATTTCATTTTGGTCAATTTTTTATTTGTTTGCTGACTGACCTTGTAAAATTTAAATGATATTGTCCAATGTTAAAAACTTACAAAATTATTTTTAATATTAGAAACGTATATTTTTCAGTAAAGTATGAGATGATTTTGATTAATATTACCTTCACTGCTATTTGATCAGCTGTCAGAGACAGATCCATCCACATACCTAGCCAGTTATCAGAAACTGTTGGAAACGTGCCTTCAGTGGATTAGCAAGGTCACAGAGTCACTCCAACATCACATGGAGGATACCAGCCGGCGGTACTGGAAGTTGTTGCTCCACAAGTCACATGATCTTCTCGACACGGTCAGAAGGGATTCATACACATTTTTGCTTAAGTATTGTTGAAGTCAATTGGATTTTTATTGTTTGGAGCCATTAAAAAATAAATTTGAACAGGGTTACCACCTGGTTCAAATTGTCTCAGTTTGATACTTTTTTTTTTTAGTTTGCAGATAAGTAAGCTGTTATTAACTGAGTAGAGTGTTTTAATATCATGTTTCGATGCCACAGGAAAGCAATGCAAGATGTTAAACTGTTAAGTTTCAAACTCATAGTCTATAATAATTCTTTGCAAAATACTTTACTTTTAATAGCTTGCAAACCTTACGAAAAGGCTGTGATGGAGCCTTCCTTGTGCCTTGTTTTGAAATTAACCAAGCTGCAATTTAATAACTGAGTTGAGATTTGCTTTAGGATGCTTCCACTTCATCATGTTTATCACTGTTGAATCATCTACTTCAAACATCATCATACTTCCCTCAAAATAATACTTAGATTACTTTTTTTCCAGTTGGTGAATTTACTCCCAGACTCCATGTTCTTTGAAGTGGTGTCTGGTCTGATGTCTCATAACCTAACCCTAGTGCAGCGGCGTGCCATGGAGCTTCTCAATGCCAAACTGCTGCAGCAGAGAGAAACTGCAGTTGCTGAACAAGTTAGTTACGGGTTTTGCTAACACATATATTACATAATTTCCATGAACTTTGAAATATGTTTTCTGTAACAGCCCAAGGCATTATTTAGCAGTCTTCGATGAATGTGAATGGTTTACTAACCAGTTTAACTTAAAAGATACTATTTTTGAAGACCATCAAAATAGCTATTTTTGACAGATTTTCTTTTCTTTTTGTTCTTGCTTTTTAAAGTCGATGCTGCTTTCTATGGTGGGCAAGCTTCATACCATTGCATCCAGTTGTTTGATCAAATCTAAGAAAGAATCTGTCGGTGAAGAAAATCTGGTCAATGGTCAGACTGCCCTCTACAGCCTCAAGATCTTGTGCAGGATGCTCGGCCAAGCTCATCACAAACATTTTACAGAGGTTTGTAAGCAGTGTCGTTAAATGTAGAATTGTTTTTCATACGTAGAGATGTGCTTACTTCAGTCACTAAATGGATCTGATAAATTGTTTGTAGATGTCAGCTAGTTTTTAAAAAGCACTTACTCTTATTAAAACCTTTTCCGGAACAGAGTGGGGAGTATATAGAGAGTCCCTCCTCTACCTCAATCGCTCTCTGATCTAAACTGGATTATGGGAGCGTAGTGTATGGCTCTGCCTGACCGTCTTATATAAAAATGCTAGACACTGTTACCCTGCTGACATGCCGTAAAAACTCACTGACTCACCGACGCTATTTTATGTTTGATGTTAATCTAGATAGAAAAATAAATCATTTTGTTCCATAGAATAAAAAACCCAAAGTAGGTTTTTAGTCAGGTGGAATAACTTTTCACTTATTTTTTTTTTTTAACTACCATTTCCAATAGATTGCAAGATGAGATGATTATGTGTTAAATTAATTCCAAACATCTAGAAAAATAAAAGATATAATATTGAGCAATTTTACAACAATAAAGGAAAAAGAAATAATTTCATAAGTGTTCCAATCTATCAATATTCAAACAGTTTGTTCTCTCTTTATTTCTAAAGGTTCTCTTGCTTTGTGTGAAGGCTCTTGCTGACCACAGTGATAATGGGTCAGTGTCCTCTTCAGCCATGCTCTGCATTGCTGAGATTGTTAGTGCAGCCAAGACCCACATCCTGGAACACTTGAGTGTGTTTATGCCTTTATTTGTCGCTCAACTTCAGTCAGACACCATCACACAGTGAGTTCCAAAGATTAGATACGGGTAAACTTAAAGGTCAAAATTCAGATTCTTGTCATCAGTGTTTTGCTTTTTATATTTGTGTTAAGCTAGTCTCTGGGTCAACTTTAAAGGAAGTCACACATAAGCATGTCTTCCTCCTAGTAAATTTGGTAGAATAAATCAATGAACTTTATATCTTGCTTCACCACTGATTTGCATGAAGACAGGTTGACAGGCATACCTTTTTCAGCTATTAAACATTAAATATTCTCTAGTAACAAAAAACAAAACAAAAATGCTCATCTTTTACTGGCTCATAACTCAATGAACACTAGTGAGGTGACAAAATTATGAAGAACCTTTCTACAACTGACCTATTTGTCCAGTGATTCTTTTCCTGTACTTTACGTAGAGAAGTCATGGAATCTTGTAAGTAGCCATGAGGATGATATTCAGTTTAAGTCATGTATTAGCATCTGGCAAATGTTTACCTTCTCATTTTCACTACAACATGAATCACTCATTTACTAATGTTTGTCTTTCCCTTTATACAGACATGATGTCCTTCTCCTTGCCACCATCACATCTTTGCATAAAGTGATAGAAGTCCTGCCATTGTTCTTGAGTCCTTATCTGCAAGACATTTTCACCCAGGTGAGGTTCAGCACAGTTATGTTTTATTTTATTTTGAGGAAATAATAGATGAAGAATCATAAATCCTTAAAAATAAAATTGTTTGATCAGTAATCAAAGAAAGCTTGTTGACATCTAAGTAAAAATGTTATTTTTTGGAATGTGCACCACTCAATTTTCTTTTAGCTGGAATGCAAGAGATGCCAGAAGGGGAAAAATTCCTGCTTGTTATTATTATTATGAAATGTCTTGTCTTTATGGAAAAATGCCCAATACCCATCAAACCCCACCAAAAACAATAGTACAGTTTCTATAAAGATTGTACTAATTATTAAGCATCTTGAAAGTTTAAATATATGCTTATCTATCCATTCTGACAAGACAGTGGATCTCAAGGTACATTTTCAACACGGCGACAAACTACCCAACATTAGTTTACCTGTTGGGCTGTCCAGCCTATTAATGATGGTCGCCGGGTCATGTGTCATTCAATCCAGGCCCTGATGGCCACAAAATTTACCTGCGCTTGCTGCTATGTCAGAATTGATTTGAGCAGAATTTAGCCCATTATAAACTGCAAAATCTTGCTTAAACTATAAATGATTTTAAAATAAAAAATTGTGGATCTAATAAGCGAAGTTTCAAATTTTAATGTCATGTAACATCTTACACACAGGAGAAATATACCATAGAAAAAGGGTTATTTCATGATTAAATGTCTAAAATGAATACCTGTATTGAAATATTTATATCTGCCCAAGTTCACGATCAAATGTAATGGTTCTTAGATAGAAAGATTATTTCAAGAACCCGGGGACATCAAAATTACTCCTCATCTTCCAGGGGTTATTTGCCTGCAATGCATAATCCATTACACCATCTGTTGAGCTGACAGATATAGAGGAACCCTGGGCTAAATGGATCTTGATAACTGGTGTGTAATTGGTGCAGGATTGTTTGATCTGTGTAATGAAAAGCAGGGAAAGATACCACCCGAGCGTTAATACTCCAATTCTTTTCTGTTGTTCTTTCTTTGTCCGTCTTGCTCTCTGTTTATCTTTCACCAATTTTAACATTTGAAAGTTACATCCTAACTTTCTTTTTTTCAACATTTCAGTTCACACAGCCTAATTATTTACATACTATTTATACATGAGATTCAAGACAAAAAGCTATTAAACTTTCTTTTTTGTTTTTGCTTTTTGTGTTTGTGGAAGAGGCACACGTCTAATACACATGATGCAGTTCACACATATAGAGGGTGAATGCACTTCAGTCACATATTTGTCCATGTTTATATGCAAAGTTATCGCAATGTCTTTTACTTTCCTAAGTTTAACATTTTTTACTTGCTGGTTTCACCTTAAACATCGTTTAGCACACAATCTGCATAGATGTTTGAGTTTGTTTAAATGGTCCTGATTTATGAGCTCCATGTTTTTTTTTTCAATCCAATGGTGCATTCATCTTGTAAGAAAAAATTGTATTATTAATTTGGTATATAATATAAGTACATAATTCAATCACCACAGTATAAAAAAAACAACCAAATATTTACACAAAACGCCCTGTATACTCCTGTAAGTAAATTTCATGAAAGTGTGCAACACATTTTTTAATAAAATGGGAAATAAAGGTACTGATTGTAAAAAAACAAAAAACACTGTGATATTCTACGAGGGCAGGCTGATAAATAAGGGCCGTTTTTGAATAACTTTTTTATTTGAAGGACTACAGAAGCAAGTTACACATCAAATGAAAGCTTAGAGTCTCCCCTATCTGATGAACTATCATTTTTCAACATAGTCACCATCGCGTTCAATACAGAGGCGCAAGCGTTGTACAAGTTTTCGCATGCCGTCGGCTAACAATTCTGGTGTCTGGGATCGGCACCAAGAGCGAACATCGCCTCAACTTCGCATCGGTTTCATAGTGATTTCCTTTGAGATGTTTCTTCAGCAAAGGAAATAAGAAAAAGTCAGACGGGGCCTAATCAAGACTGTATGTCGGATGTGGTATGGTAGGAAGTTCCAACTGCTGTAAAGCGCACTGGGTTTGGCGACTGGTGTGTGGCCGAGCATTATCGTGCTGGATGACAACGTCTTTGACTTTGTCCTGTCAAACCCGTCTGAGCACCAATACTGATAATTTCAAAGTGACATAACTTTTTTTTTGTTTTGATGAAAACAAGTAACAATTTTTATTACCTTATATTGCTTAGGAGTAGCTTAGTACTTAGAAGAACAAATGAAAAAGATTGGTTGGTTCATTAACTAGCTGTAGGCAATTAAAAAGAATATCCATTATCAAACTAAAAAATCACCAGGGTTTTTTTAAACCCTTCTAAATACATTGATTTTTTAACATGTGTTGCACAAAAAAGAACTGAATGAAGAAAATTTGATCAACACATAGAAATAAGTTTATCCAATGTGGGCCGATTAGAACATGTCTCTACTGCTCACAATTATCTGCCCCTGGTGGTCAGTTAGCACGGACATTAATCGCCATCTAACAGCCTCATTAGTTGTTATCAGAGTTCCACGGAGATGAGTGTGGCTGCCTGAGGCATATCAAAGAAAGACCTAAAGATGCAAAAATCGGGGTATATTTGTTGCTTTGTCAAAACTTTTTTACTGAGCAATTGAATTAATCCCTAAAATAGATTTGAAAAGTATGGAATAAGCTGGTTCCTTTTAAAAAAGCTCAAATTTACTTTGATCTATTTTTATTTCTAATTTTGTCTTAAGATCTCAATGCTTTTGTGCTCTTTACCAGGTTTGCATCATCAACTCGCTTATTGGAACGGATTCAGATGTTCGCAAGCCAATGGTTTCTCAGAAACTCAAGCTTATCAGGTATGTTGATCATTGCTCACAAGTTGTTTATGTTATTATTTTTTTTTAGCATTTGCATATTTTCTAGTTTGTTTCTTCTTTTTAAAATGTAAAATTTGTATTAACATTTTTTTTAAAGTTTATCTTTATAGTTAATTCTCAGTTCATGTGTATTTTTGTATTGTTGCTTTCAGTGGAACTCTTGCTACTGCGACACCAACAAGAACTTTCCTTCCAGTGGTGGAGAAAAGTTTTGTGGCCATGGAGGATAAAATGGCTGTGAGTATGGTATTAGTATTTGAAACTTTTTTTGTCCTCTAAATAAGTGAGACAGAAAGTGGCAAGTCTATTTGATGTATTGTAAATGTAATCAAGCAATAATAATAAATTGGTAATTTTGACTATAAAGATCAATATGTATCATGATTTTTTTTAGAAATTATCAGGCAAGGATGTTTTCTTATGGCAGTTCTTAGATTTGAAAATTAAATTCTGCGTTTCTCACATTCCTACCAATTTTTAATTAGTGATATTTTCTTTTTCTTTTTCTTTTTCTTTTTTCCACTGTAAAAGAGCTGCGCTGAGTGTGCAATGTCAATGTTGAAGGAGCACATTGTCACAATGTCAAGGGAAGATATGACAACATTCTCTCAGGATCTGCTGAAATTTTTCTTTGTTTGCTTTGAGATACGGATCTCTCACACGGAGGTACAGTGATAAAGATTAACACACTATTTTTTAAATGGTTCCATGAGCTACCTGTTCTGTGAAACCTATACGTTTTATGTGCAATTTTTATATCTACTGTTACATTCAGAAAAGTCGTTTTATAATATTTTGGGGGTTGATTTTAAGATCTTTGTAGAACTTGGATCTTTTATCAATGATAGTAGGATTTGACAATTGGTGGTTGTTTTACTTTGGTGTTTAACTCTTTAACTTTTTAAAAGTTTTACAAGGGTACTGCTATTTTGTGAAAACTTGATTCCTAATATTGTATTTTAAAAGTGAAAAAGACAAAGAATAATATCATATTTGTTTCTAAATTGATTTTTCTTAAAAACAAACGCAACGCTTGTGAGATAAAGAATTCAGGGTTCTGCATAAATGCTACCTGAATAATTTGAGCTGTTCAGGTTAATCTTTTAAAATGATCAAATGATTTATAATGGATTTGGAGTGAAATTTCTTTTACTGGCATAATATGCAGCCAAATAAAAAAGTCTTCAATATGTTTTACATTACTTTTCTGAACTAAAATGTTATTTGTTTAGAATATAAAAAACCATGCTTTCATTATTAGTTTTAAAAATGTGTATATTGCTCAGCTTAAAAGGTCTTGAAAGATTTTTGTATGTTTTTCATGCATGTTGCATATATTTTACTTTTATTCACTCAAATGAATGCAAAATGAAATTTTTGATCCATTGTTTAAACTTTCTTCTCCTTATAGCTGAGTGAACAAGAGCTGGACCAGGTAGAAGGCTGTGTGATTGAGGCTTTTGTAACTTTAGTCTTCAAGCTCTCAGAGGCACAGTTTAAGCCAATGCTATTACAGGTTGGTACACTGCAGTAGATGAATGTTATTGAGAGAAAAATTATTGCCTTTTTTGTTGTTGTTGATTTTTTGTATATGTTTAAAGTATGCCTACATTTTAATAACCTTTTAGACAAAAGTAGTTTCTGACTTTGATTTGGCCAGTAGAGAAATAATTTATTGCAGCTGCCAGAGCCAGAATGTAATTGTGCACTGTAATGAAGAAATTTAAAATAGTTTGAGCATAGAGATTGTTTCAAGTTAATCTTAACCGAAATATAAAATTATGAAATCTATACAAAAAGGTTTTAAATCAAAGAAAAAAATTAAGATGTATGTACTTGAGCTCAGACCAAACATCCACATTTATCTCGAAAGAGTCAAAACTTCTTATTTCCCTCTGAAGCAGTAGAAACTGTCATCTGTTTTAAATGTGATATCAATAGAATATGACTTAAATAGACTGATGCCAGACATTATATATCTGGTTGTATCTCCTTTCATTTTCATTCTCCTGTAGATATACAACTGGGCTTCTGAAGAAGATGTAAGCCATGAGAGAGTTCTGTTTTTCTACAGGCTTTGTAACAGGTGGGTTTCCCAGTTCTTGTTTCTCATGTTTTTCTATCAATGGAGAGCTTTGAGTTTACTAGTTCTCACGTATATCTTATATTTTTGAAAAGTGTGTGCTGTTTCAGAAGAAATCAGATTGCTAAAATGTTACAATTAATCTTTTATTTTTATTTTTAAACAAGAACAGTTTAAAATGGTTAGTCTTAGTTTACCTTCTTTGGTTGACGCAATTTTTCTTTTGATAAGGATTATATTTATGGAAGTACTTATAATTTTTATGAATGAGAACAAATATGTGAAGCTAAATTGTATGATCTACTGAAATCAAGTAAAAACGGTAAATGTTGTAAATAGTACTAAAAGTAAATGACACGCAAGTCATCTTCTTAAATACCTGTACTACACTACACATTTTTGTCGGATGAGGAAGCTATATATATATACACAACTTTTACACATACACACAGTATACAGAAATTGTTATGCATACATTATTTGTATAGGTGTGACTTAGTTTAAAAAAAAGAATAGCAATGAAAATTAAACCAAAATCTGCATTTGGTTTATCTCTTCTACAGTTTGGCAGAAAAGTTGAAGAGCCTTTTCACCCTTTTTGCTGGCCACATTCTTAAACACAGTGCTCAGATGTTGGATGAAAACAACAAGAGTAAATCTAGTGAGTTCTTTTTTCCTCAAAGCATTTGACATGTTAGCTCTTAGGATAAAAAGGTTTTATGTGTTTTCTTTGTTATTGTTTCAATAGGTTTTACATATGTCTGATTTCAATACTATTTTTGTATCAGTGCTTTTCATATAATCTAGCATTATCTTTTTAAATGCAAATACATAAGTATAGAACTTGTCATTGTTTAAAAGAATACCTATTTTTTAAAGTAAACGTTTATGAATGTAAACGATTTATATTGATGCATGATAAATAGTAAAAAAATTATCATGATTGAAAAAGAGGCTTTGATTATTTACATTTTCCTCATTTCAGAATGCAGATTTTTTGGCAAGGGAAAATCTGCTCGCACAAAGAGCAGTAATTTAGTGCAATATGTTGCGGGCTGTCTTCAGAAAACTTTTGCACATGACACAGAAGGTTTCATGAACAAAGAGAGGTTTGACATTGTCATGCAACCTCTGGTGGATCAGGTACTTCTTTTTTCCTATGCTTTGTTTGTTTTCTGAAGTTTTCATAATTATGTGGTGTTAAAAATAAATTTTCTTGCATAAGGAGTTCCTGTTAATATATTTGTTTTCCTTAAACCATAGTTTAAACAGCAACTTGTTTTGTTTATCGTTTATACGTCGTAAACTCTGAAGTCTGTATTAGTACCTATACCTTAAGGCTAGTCCTCGAACATCGCTGTCATTTCCAAGTAATGCTTCTGATTGTTTTTTTATCTTACTTGATGACCATCAAATAGTTCTAAAGAGTGTTTAAAAACAAGGAACCTTTACCTAGTTTTTCGTTTATTCGTCCCATATCTACACCCAGACCTCGGCTCTCTTCGTCATTTTCGCGAATCTACTTTACAAACAAGGACAATAATATAGTTTATAGATGAACCATAAATTTTTGACGAAAAAGCCACCCTTCACTACCTCTTTATATTTGCGAGTCTTGTTCTTTCATCAGCTGGAGAATGAGCTGGGCAATCCCTCAACGTCTGAGGATCGTGCATTGAATTACATTGTGCCGTGCATCACCAGTCTGGCAGCAGCAGCCAGAGACGACTCTCTCTGGAAGGATCTCAACTACCAGATCCTGTTGAAGACCAGACACCAGAATCCAAAGGTGCAAACCCTTAATTTCCCTCTTTTCAGTTTTAAGTATTGCAATGATCCAGTTCATGAACACATATCTGTAAAATAATTCAGCTTGCAATGTAATATACAAATTTGAATTTAGTTCTAAATATTTATGTCGAAACGTATACAATTACAAGCAAATAAAGAAGTGCCTAATGACATACATGAAAGCTTCTTTCAGGACTCTGCCTCAATTCATGTAGCATGAGCTGTGTGGTAATGTACAAGGTTAACTTTTAAATTAACAATAGAAAGAACTACATGAGCACATGACACAGGATTAAATTGAATCAATTGCTTTTTGAAAAGTTGAATCAATATCCATCCTTGATAGATACAGTAACAGGAAATTGCATTAAGTCAGATTCAAGACTTCAAGTTAAATTTCTTTTCCAATGAATGTCTTTTTGGTTTCTTGTTGGTGTTTATGTACAAACAGGCATACCTTTTTACTTTTTAATTGTTGTCAGTGTAGATGTCTTTGTATTCTGAATCACAAGTAACACTATTTTTACTGTACACTTTTGACTGAAGGTTCGAATGTGGGCTCTGGCAGCTGTGGACGCCTTCCACAAAGAGCTTGGAGAGGACTACACTCAGCTGGTGCCTGAAGCTATTCCATTCATGGCTGAACTCATGGAAGGTATGGTCATGACTATCCTTTTGATTATGGTTTTTACCCTTTTGTCTTGCCTTATATATAATTATTGTCAACTTCTCAACAACTATGTATTTCAATTTAATAACAGAGAATGTCTTTTTCTGTGGATACTTTTATTTTAAATATGCTTCAAAAGTTATTCCTGAAAGCATGTATTTTGAATATCTGACTTGTCAGAATACTGTTACTGTTAGCTCCCTGGTGCAGTTTAATTTTTTGTGCATTTTGTGGTAAATACATTGATTATTTTGATGTCCATTTTCTTTCTTCAGATGAGTCTGATGAGGTGGAGAAATACACACAGAAGGTGTTAGCAGCCATGGAGGTTTCAGTGGGCGAAAATTTGCAGGAATATTTTTAAGTTTCTTCTTGTCTATAATTAAGAATGAAATTAGTAAATAATCTATGCATTTGAAATGTGTTGATTATATTAAATTGGGACTTTTTTTTTCAATGACAAAAAATAAACGATGTTTTCATTCACCATTGGGTTATTGTTTTTCTCCTTTAGAGATTACATACATGATATTTGTTGCAATGTGACAGGCACGTGCCTACGGCTCACCATTAAAGTTTTGAAGACATATAGCCGAACCCGCGAAATTGGGAAATGTGAAATAGGGAAAGTTGGTGAGGAAATAATTTTTTTCTTTATATAAAGTCATTGTGAAATCGGGGTACATAGCTGCCAACCAGCACGTATAATATGTATTTAATACATATTTCACCTCCCAAGTACGCCGTCCATATCTGGTTGAAACAATACATATTTTATGTTATCCAGCTAAAAATTGGGTTTTTCTTCGATCGCTCAGTACTTGCTGCCATTTTCCGCTATAACCCCCAGTTAGCCATTTACTGGGCCCGTTCATGTTTTTAACGCTCATAATTGCCCCCTATGCTTCGTGGCACTGGGATCGGCGGAGTCTCTAATCAACCTATAGATTAATCGTTCACTTGCGACTCTTTCCGATAAAAAATGCAGTAAATAGTGCAACTCCATAGCTGCAGTTATGCTTCTGATCTGTCCATCCGGGAATCTCCTGGCTTTGTTTACCAGTGCTAGGCAGAGACTTTGTTTCCAAGAATCCTTTTTTTTTTTTTTTTTTGAGCAACCAGTTTGACTGGATTTTGGCTTTAAACCATTTTAGCTTTCAAGCACCGATCCCCTTACAGCTCTTACTCTCGCAAGGTCAGACATCACAAACAATTTCATATTTTGTATAGCTAGGCACAATCGCTGCCACTACTTCACACAGACACAGATGTTATACATACTGTACAAGATCTTTGATTTTACTGTACTAGGTAGTGACTTCATTCCTCTTGGGTCAATTTTTGGCTGTGATTATTTATAAAACTTAAGCTAAAAACAGTTGTAAAACAAACAAAAAAAGATCATCTTAACATCCACTCTTGTTAGCTATTATATGTTAAAATATCAAGGAAAATAGATTATTCAAATAACAATTTTTGTTCATTTACGATATTTTCGGGGACACCCGAATTGTTGTATTCCCCGTTAAATTGCTGATTGAAGACTGATACAAATTGACCTCCAAACAAACCTCTCTGTTGTTCCAAAGTGGCACTGCATTTTGTGAATCTAGATCTAGATTGTAGCTTTATATAATGAATCTAGTTGATATCCGATGGCATGGATCTAAATCTAATATAATTCAGGGATTTCAATCGGGAACTAGATAGTTGACTTGAAGTACGAACTAGTTCAAGTTGCAGAGCGTCTGGTTCTCATCAGGTGCCTCGTTCATTTGTCGGATTTTGTCTCATACTGTTGGTTCAGTCAATGACAATGGTGTTAGTGTCAATTGTTTTGGGCATGCTAGAAAGCTTAAATTTTCCTCATATTGATGCAAAATGTGAGAGGCTCTGTAGCCAACCCTCTTGACAGTACTAATACATGTAGTATATTTAGTTAACGCAAAGTCTGGATGTTGCTGGTGTGTTGATTCTGACTCCATCAGATGAAAATCAACAAAATCAAAACAAAAAATACATTACTCAACAACACTAGTCCTTGGTGTAGTTTTTAAAGTTATGGTTATGCGTGTGTTTAAGTCAATATTGATAACTGAATAAGATTGTCCATCGATTTGGTTTGCAGTGACTTGTTGCGCTAAAAAAATCTGTATTTGCTTTTTCAAAAGTTGGCAGCTATAGGGGGAATTTAGTCATCGGTCTTTAATGGAGCCTTTAAGGCAGATTGTTTGCCACTTGTTGCCTGAAAAACGCACGATTTTCAGACGTCAGTCTTGGGGCCCATCCACAATATAGCCTATATAGTGCTGATATTGGACGTTAAACCAACTTAACCTCTCTCTCTCTCTCGCTCTCTCACCCACTCCCTGTCGTCATATATAGATCTAATAAGGTAGAATGTACTTGAAAATGAAACCCGGGTAGTTAGGAAAAGATGTCTTCTCCCAAAATTTCCCGATTACGCAGGTCCTACTGTACCTTAAATGCAAATAAAGTTGGCAACAGTGATTCATAGAGAATGTCTGTCAGATATCATTCTGTCATACAACCTAATATACAGCAATACTAATACTATAGTAATAGAATATTATTGAAAAGTCATAAAATAGTCAACTAAAAAAATCCGTCCACCCAAAAAAACAAACAAAAACATACACAGACAAAGAAAATCAAGTTATTTCCATGTAGAATTAGATAAACATTAGGAACATAATTTATCGATATTATTTAATGAAATCAACTTTTTAAACTCAATTCAGGCGTTTGCTTGGTTTAAAGGAAAGCTTGGAAAACTTCAAAAGTTATGCAAGTATATTGTATGGCAAATCGTTATGCAGGTATATTGTATAGCAAATCATGATTCACTTTCCATGAAAATAGTTATTGTGATTTTGTACAAGTAGGTGAGATTTAATATCTTAAATGTAGAGTAATAACAGCCAATGTGACTGTGAGTTAATTATGTGAATTCTTTGAAAAAATTATTCATTGAAACAAAGACGTCAATTTCGATCTTTATTAGGCAACATCAAAACAACATTCTGTTCCTGAATTCCAGTGTCTGAAGATGCATCGATCATCAAATGATAAATACACGTACAACGTATATGATAATGATATGCACTGCATTTACAAAATTTGTAAAAATTAGTCATAATTGTATGCCAACACATAATTTACCAGACCACAAAATACGCACCCGAACGTCTCTACAGTGAAAAAAAAAATTTAAAAGGAGGGACATATAATTATATATATATAAAACGTTACAATTCTATTAAATTGTATATCTATATTCTTCCATTGTGGAGTTCTGGCATTGGATTTGTATTGCACTGATTAGTAAAATATAAGCTCTTGCTTAAGGATCCAACCCAACTGATAGAAATTAAATTAGTTCAAAAGAAAGCACCCACTCAGTTGTCAGTGAGTCCGCACTGTATGCATCTGCTTATAGCAATTCTTTTTTTTAAATTTTTTTTATTAAGAAAGTGTGACGCCTTTCCGCTGCTTGGGAGGCTTGCGTGTCTCGATGTTCTCTAGAGCTATGCTGGCTGGAAATTCGCCCACTGGTAGGGTCACCCAAGGCAGACAGATCGAAATGTAGAGACCACACTAAGTGCACTCACTGGTCTTCAAGGTTGGGGGCTGAGCACTGGACCAACAACACCCTCTCGTAAAATAAAAAAGCACTGTTACCGAAACCGCAACAGATAATCTATAAAACCTGCTTGGTTGAGGAATTAGATAAACATTAAGAACATAATTTATTGATATTATTCTATTATTGTTTTATTTCGTTTTTACAACTTTTAAGAATTGGCACATTTCCTGGATTACTTTGGAGTTGTTGTTAAAATGTAACTCGTACATAACAAAATAATATTGTTTTCATATATAATTTGAGGCAGGGGGAGGGGGGTTCCCCTCTTGGAAAATTAATTAGTTGATATGCATCCTGTTATGTTAATAGAGGAACAAAAAAAAATCTAGTGTTTTTGTATGCTCTAATAACCTCTGTAAGTGGGTCAGGGAGCCAAGGCTCTTAACAGTATTTAAATTTGATCCTTTTTACAAAATGGCACATTTCCTAGAACACTTATAAATATCTGTTGTGAGATATTTAAAAATTGACCCCCCCCCCTTTTTTTTTTTTTTTTACAGATTTATAACGCAATGTTCACATTTAATGAAATCATCTTTTTTAACTCAATTCCGGCGTTTGCTTGGCTTAAAGGAAAGCTTATATATATATATAAAACGTTACAATTCTATTAAATTGTATATCTATATTCTTCCATTGTGGAGTTCTGGCATTGGATTTGTATTGCACTGATTAGTCAAATATAAGCTCTTGCTTAAGGATCCAACCCAACTGATAGAAATTAAATTACAATGTAGTTCAAAAGTAAGCACCTACTCAGTTGTCAGTGAGTCCGCAATGTATGCATCTGCTTATAGCAATTCTTTTTTTTTTTTTTTTAATTAAGAAAATGTGACGCCTTTCCGCTGCTTGGGAGGCTTGCGTGTCTCGATGTTCTCTAGAGCTATGCTGGCTGGAGATTCGCCCCCTGGTAGGGTCACCCAAAGCAGGGTTTTGCTCCTGACAATCGGAGGCACTTTGTTCTCACACAAGACCGTCCATAAAACGACATGGATTTTCCCCGACGGCAAGACCAAAAACCAAATCATCAGAAAGTGGAGACGGTGCTTGCACGACATAAGAGTGAAAAACGGCGCAGACGCAGCATCATCACATAGTTGTTGCAGTACTTAAGACCAAACTCAAGGCTTTCAACGACAGAGTCAGGCGACCGGCACACAAGTATAGTGTACTAGAGAAATAAAAATCAGAGCATTTTAAAATCGATCTGAGGAACAAGTTCAGTGCGCTCCTCTTACTACCAGAAGAGACAATTGAAGAACAGTGGCGAGCCTGCGAGAGACATAGAAGGAGGCGTGTACAACAGTTTTGGGAAAGAAGATCAGGAAACATAACGGAGTGGATCACAACTGACACCTGGACACATCACGGAAAGGAAGAACTTGAGACACCAGATCAACCAGGTACATGTCATGGAGAAAACACACACACTACCAGCTCGATACTAGGAGAAGAACAGAGAGGTGAAGAAAGGTGCCATGAAAGACAAAACAAATTACATAGAGGAGCTGACAACAGAGGCAGAGGCTGCAGAAGACCAAAGAAATATGAAGAGACTTACGAGACCACCAGGACTCTCTCGAGAAGGAATAGAAACCCCAGACAAGAATAGGAACATGATACCTGGCGAAGAAGAACAGAGAACAAGGTGTGCGGAGCACTTCAAGGAAACGCTTAACAGACCTGCCCCACTGGTCCCACCACCAACTGAGCTCCTTGACATCAACACCAACCCTCCTAGCAGGGCAGAGATCGCCAAAGCCTTTAAGTCTCAAGGCATGAAAGGCAGCAGATCCAGACTGCGTACCACCTGAGGCTCTTAATACCGACATACAGAACTCGACTTTCATACTGCACACACTTCTATGGAAGATGTGGGAACGAGAGCAAGTTCCAGAAGACTGAAAATGAGGAGACCTTGTGAATCTGCCAAAGAAAGGGGAGTATCGTCCTGCAGTAATTGGCGAGGAATCATGCTGCTATCCATCCCTGATGTCCCTTTCATGACAAGAATCATGTTAGAGAGGCTTAAGATTACGCTGAACAAGAGACTCCTAGATGAGCAGGCAGGCTTCCGACAACATCTCTTCTGCACAGACAACATCGCATCATCATCGAGCAGTCCTGGTGTGGCAGACCCCCCTGTATGCAGTGTTTGTTAGCTTGCAAAACGCATTCGACGGCGTCGGCCGACTTGTCATCTGGAGACTGATGTACTACTATGGCTTTACATCAAAGCTCGTCACTATAATTTAACTTTATATAGACGCCACTCTTTAAGTCATCCAACATGGGAAAACAACGGAACCCTTCAACACGAAAACTGGCGCCCGACACGATTGTTTGCGCTCGCCAACGATCTTCCTTAATATGGTGGTTGACTGGGTTAACTGCAGGCTAATGGACGGGTATCCAGTGGACCTTCATGAGGCATCTGGAAGATCTTGACTTTGCAGACGACATAAGCCTTCTCAAGACAACAAGACGCACAAGAGAAGCTATATCGTGTGGCAGAAAAATCCGGGAGCACTGGACCCCGGATAAATATCGGAAAAAACAGCCCATACGTATCAATAACAGTCAGACAGGCCCACTGCAGCTGCATCAGGAAAACATCAAAGAGGTTGACACGTTTGTTTATCTTGGCAGAGTTGTAAGTAAAGACGGGGTAACAAGCACGGACATCAGATGCCGAATCAGTAAGGCCCGATATGCTTTTAATACTCTAGGACCAACCTGGAGGTCTACAGCCCTGTCAGTACGAAACACGATCCGGATCTTTAATACCAACGTGAAGTCGGTTTTACTCTATGGTTCAGGGACATGGCGCGTTGCCAAGACCAACAGCCATAAACTGCAATCATTCACCAACAGATGCCTCAGAAACATCCTCCACGTTATATGGCCTGAAGTCGAGAACTGTGGGGCAGAACGAAGAAAACTGCCGTCGAGACGGAAATCAGGAAGCGCAAATGAGGGTGGATAGGCCACACACTTTGAAAGCCTGTTTTCAACATCACAAGGCAAGCCCTGGAGTGGAAGCCCCAAGGTAAAGTTGGGCGTCCGAATCGGACTTGGCGGCGAAGCACCGATGCCGCGATAAAAGTCGCTGCTAGTGCTAGTGCATGGGCCGAGCTGAAGAGGACCAGCGAGAACCTAGTTCGATGAAGGGGATTTGCTGCGTCCCTTTGTTCCATTAAACATAACTTGCAAAACATGCACATGCAAATACACACATTACAACTATACACTAGAATAAATATTCACAACAACCACGTACATGTGAATCATTTTTCATCACACTTTACATGTAATACATGAATTTTTAATACTTATGAAAATGTTAAGACTCAGAATAAAGCAGGAGACGATGCCGCTCAACGACATAACGTGCCAGTTTAATTCGTGAGATCTTTTCTCCTTGTTCCCTTTTGGTTAGGTCGGTGTCAGTACGTTTGTATAAATCTACAACGTTATCGAGTGAGAAAGGAGTCCATGTATCCCCTGCACTGTCTCTGTGTGGTAACACGTAAAATTGTCAGGCGTCGGTCTTGGGACACCTCCACAATATAGCATATGTAGTGTTGACGTTGGAACGTTAAGCAACCAACTCAACTAAACTAAAAGAACCAATCCAGAATAATGTTGACTGTGGGGAAATTATGTAATTCCGATTTATGATTTTTTTGGAGGTGAGAACATCGGTAATGCTGTTTCTATCGAGTCTTGGTGTAGTCGAAAGTAGAAAGACTTTGTTTTCTGTATCTTGAAATCACTATATCTGCATTTTATCGATGTTTGCGGATGAGATATCCAATTTGTTAATGTCAATGTTCGGAAGTTTTTGGATATAATATGAAGCACAATGTTCATTGCATCTGTTGTCTGAGAGGATTCCTATGTGGAACCAAGGAAACGCTTGTCATGCCCAATGCGACGAAGCGCAACCCATGACATTCAAGCACATGTCAATATGTGATTTTTTTTCAACCCAAACAGCACCGAAGTTATCTGGTTTCGAAATCACAGTTAGATAGGGCATACCCAAATGTGTTCGAGAGGTTCATAATGTATGAAAAAAAAATGAATTACATATACATGTATTGTCTTTGTAAATTGTAATGTATTGCAATACTTAAAGTTAAACAATGGTTATGTACATCAAGTGATTGACCGTGCACTGCGAGGCCTGGTATTCACGGCCAGCGAGGCGCGCCGGTGCTCTATCTGGTTGCATGTGTCGATGATGAGACGAGCACGATGAGTTTGATCAGCCGGCGGGGCGTGGTCTGCGCGATCCGCCGGGCACTGCGCATGTCATGACGGCATGTGGTTGTGATCTTGACATCAGGCCGATAGTTCGAGCATAACTGTGGCTGCCACAGTTCATACAAAAAGCGAAGAATCTCTGTGGACGTAGCCTGATCATTGACTAGGGGCGTGCCTCTGTAGAAATTTTGCATCTCTTCCTTTTGGCGGACGAGCTTTTGAGCGGCATATTCCTCCGCATCTCGTTTCTTCTTCAGACGCTTCCCCCATGCAGTTCCGCTTCCTCCCAAGCTCATGACGGACGGTATGCGGCTGAGGATACCCACGGGTCGTGAAGCCGCATCATGGGAGGAGACGGAGGAAAAGGTCGAGTCTTTCCTGCTCGCCACCCAGGCCAGACGCGGTGTTCCCCGCAAGTCTGAGCTACAGCCGCTGCTCCCGGGGTCATTCCTGCGACCTCTGCTAGACCCTTCCTCGCCGTGGTCTTTGCTGATGTTCCCGCCACTGCCTCCAGCATCTGGCGGCCCTGACATATCCTTTGCGGCCCGAAGCTTGGACAAGATGGTCGGGAAGGTTTTGTTGACTTTGGTCGATTCCGACGCCATAACTGCACTATGAGTAGGGCAGTTTTTTTTCTATCCGTAAACTTGCAAGCAGATGTCTTTCAGGTTCTTGCTTCAGCGAATTTCATGTAGTGAGTTCATCTTCATGGAAAAAACAGAATCATACTTTTTTTTAGTAGAACCTAACAACGATATGTCATATGTGAAAACATTAGACACGTATGTATAGGCAATATGTAAACATACAGGTATTATGTTCAAATAATTGTTTTTTCATCTGATGCGACACTAATCCGTGACAATTGAATAATGCATTTAGTTTAAAACAACTTTTCTGTGATAAGGTTTACGCCCCATATGTTTCTAAAATATTTATGTACGAAGAAGGCGGTAAAAACTAAGGCCCATTTTAAGCACTACCGATCGAGCTATTTGACGCCCTTGTTTTTATAAAGAATGAACCAAGTTTTTTGTAATAGGTTAAGTAGATTTTCTTGTAGGAAATGCAATATACTACATATTTAAAAAACAAACTATGGAAGTATCCGTGTGGAATAAATCCAGTACGTGTACCAGTAGATCTAGATTTCCTTTTGATCGAATGTTTAAATGGTTGATTGAGAGCTGCAAATCGATCTGTCTGGTTTGAGCCGAACCAGAAATGCCCGCGCGTGACATGTGGTGAAGAGTAGAAAACTAACAATTTTTTTTCTTAATCACTATTTAATCCACATCTTATTTCCACTGTTAAGAAAATTTTATTTCTCTAACATCATAATATGAGGACGGAAATGTATTTTTCCCTTTTATAACCATAGGTTATTTTGTTTTTTAAGGACCTCTCTCTCTCTCTCTCTCTCTCTCTCTCTCTCTCTCTCTCTCTCTCTCTCTCTCTCTCTCTCTCTCTCTCTCTCTCGGTTTAGCGTCTTCTTGGTTCTTCTGGGGGATCCTATGCGACGATTTGAGGGAGTAAGGAATTTACTTAGGGTAAGTGACTGTGAAAAACAATGAAATGGGGGTACAATTAACAGACAGACAGGAGGGCTTAGAGAGAGAGGATATGTACAATGAAGACGGCGGAGAGAGAGAGAGAGAGAGAGAGAGAGAGAGAGAGAGAGAGAGAGAGAGAGAGAGAGAGAGAGAGAGAGAGAGAGAGAGAGAGAGGAGGGGATAGAGGATAGAGAGAGAGAGAGAGAGAGAGGGGAGAGGAGAGAGAGAGAGGAGGAGAGAGAGAGAGAGAGAGAGAGCGGGGGGGGGGAGATGGGGATATAATTAGAGGGCGTTGATTGGCAAGCGAGGTCACAAAGTCTCTATCCGCCCTTTAAGAAAACTTAGATATTGAGCGGCAGGTGAGCCTACATGCCTCGGGCAAACTAATCTGCATGACGCCACGGATAAAACAAATCAGGCTTACTCGGGCGATGCCGGCGATCCGTTGGCACATCCGCTCGATCGATCTCCGCTGATCGGCTATGTGACGTGGTCTTTTAAGCCCCAGCCGTCCACAGTAGCGGTTCCCGAAATTAAGACTGCTCAAGGAAATGACCTTTTGTTTCCATATGTCCCTAAAGGTGTGCGTATGTTTGTTTGTGGGTATGTGTGAGTATACATGAGAGTGAGAAGGGGAGACATAGATAGAGATAGGGGAGGGAGAGAGAGACGCAGAACCTTAAAGTTTGTATACCTGTGTGTGATCTTTTATTTTATTTATCTTTCTCGGAGCAAACAGCTAGGCTGCTAAAAGATCGATTATACACCATAACCCGATCTTTTGTCCATAACTTATTTAGAAATAATTATCGATCACATAACGTCTTTTGTCATTTTTTATCTGTTTTTGTCATTAAAGTAAATGCATGGCATAACTGCAGTATCGATCTGAGCTTCAATACATGTACACGTATTCTATTTTTCACCGAACATTATGATCATTATATCAATTTCAGTAATTATGCTTACCACTGCAGGGCGATAAATCTGCTATATTTATGTGTTTTGGGCAATGCTCCTGAATACAGTATGATTTGCATTATCAGATACGTTTGATTAAGAATTAAAAGAACAACGAAATTGCGGAAAACAACAACAGACAAAGAAGCAAACAAAAAAATAACAAAACAAACAACAACAGCAACAAACATTAAAAATAATCCTTGTTATGCTTCTAAACTCGAAGCAGTGGAAATAATTACACGCAAGAGCATACCGGAGATTTTAAACCCAGTTTAAAAAATAAAAAAAGGTAGATATAGCCTCCCTTTTTAAATTTCACCATTATGTTTTTTTTTTTAATTTTTAATTCTAAGTTATCTTATTTTTATATTTACATTTCCATTTAAGAATAAATTCTTCTAATAAGTGAACTTGATATAATTATACATGTAATATTAAGAACATCAATTTAAAACTTTCAAGAAATTTAATATTTTATAAATTATCAGCACACACATTTATCAAATATACCACTAACCTGAAAGGCGCGTTTTCAAAAATCCGCAAACCTCGGTCCCTCGAAATCCCGACATTAGTTTGGGGTTTCAAATATTGAAGTAAACTTATGCTTATTTGTGTTCAGCTTCAGCGGTTTAACACAATGTAGATTTAATAAGCAGACTGGGCAGTTTTACAATTATTTCAGCCCGCAGCTATGATTGTGATCACCAGGCACTCGGTATTGGCTGCAGCCTATGGCTCCTGGCCAGTATTGTTTGGACTGGAGAAGTTAGAATAGAATGGCTCCGTGGGATTCGCTTCTGTAGCGTTCAGAACTCCTTAGATCAATGCGCCTCAGCGTTGCCGTGTGGCATACACCACTACAAGACACCATCGCCTTGTGACTTGTCCTCTCAGGACCACCGGTAGGTCCTGATCAGATTTCGCCCTAATTAACGCTGGCTAACCCTATTAGCGATAGGCTTAACTACGAGCACCACCAACCACGTCGCTGGTATGTTGATCTTTAGAGTCATAACTTTTTGAGCTAGACGTCACTGCTCACCGAGTTTTTTGATAGAATAATACAATTGTATTAATATTTATAAGCTTCTCTTCGTACATGGTCTTGTAACGAATACATTAAAAAAAAAACGACACAAAATAACCTTGTTCCCTACAAACTTACTTTTTACTCACCATGGATTTTCAAACCCTAATACACATACTAGTTACTACAAAATTCATGTTACTGGTATTCTCTGTTTGGTGAAATAACTGCATACTGGGCTACTTGAACAAAGCGGGTGGTAAAGAGAGAGAGAGAGAGAGAGAGAGAGAGAGAGAGAGAGAGAGAGAGAGAGAGAGAGAGAGAGGTGATAAAACTTTTCTCGTTTTAATGTATTAACGTCAATGATAAAAGAGAGAGAGAGAGAGGGAGAGAGAGAGTAGACACGCAAACAATACACTGCAGATATAGACAGACAATCAGAAAACTAAGATAGTTTCAAAGATCGTGATCAAGGCTATACATACACCTATGTAATTGATACAACCTATAACAATGTGCAATGTAAACATGTAAAGGCATAATTATATGACGGCTATTTCATAAACACCACGTACCAACAGACTGTCCCCAACAATCTAGTAGGATCACCCCAGTAAGCTGTGAAGGAATGCCGGTGGACAGACACTCCAAGAGAATCTGATGGCCATAATTGGACAATATAAGATGGTCACGTAAATTGCTATATTGCAACCAACAATTCCTAGGTTCTGCATAACCCCACTATGTCTGTGATCTATAAAGGTCAGCCGCTTAGGCGCACTGTTCACAAAAACTACAAAGCAATCTAAAGAATTAAATGCCAGCGACTATTTTATTTTAATAATCTCCTCTATTTCCTTTTTTTCTGCTCAGCATAAATGATTCTTTCCGTAAACAGCGTATTTAGAACGTGCCCCACCACAAGCTTAACATAATTCATATTGTTTGCCCTATACTGTACCGCAGTCCGAAACACGGACTCCACATACAGGAAACAGGTCTGATTTTAAACTGACGCCTCCGTTCATTACTCTGTTGGACACCCAGGGAACTAAAAACTATTAGTATTAGTATAATCAAACAGTTTTCATACATGTAGCATGACCTGCCAGAATGCTCAACCTGTTAGTGGTCTGGGCTGATCAGCTGGAGATCCACGGTTCAAATCTCAAACGGTCCCCCATATCCCAATGAGTTATTTACAGGAGATCTCTTCTAGCTTCACGTCTCCTGAGTTCGCAGTGAGAATCATATACAGCGACGGGTCCCAAGACTAACATCTTACATATTATACTGAGATCAACCAAGAGGACGCGAAATCCGACAAACAATGCTGTACTTACTACACAAGGAACCTTTTCATCACTAAAAGATTACGTTCAGTACATACAGGCAATCAGTAGTATGGAAGAACAAGCGGGAGAAAAAGAAGAAGAAGAAGGAGAATACGAAGACGACGAGGAGGAGGAATAGGAGGAGGAGAAGGAGGAGGGGGAAACTGGCAGTAATAGGAGGAGATTAAAAAAAAAAAAACAAGAGCAGGAAGCAAAAGGACAGCAAAAAGAAAATAAGAGCAACGAATATGTGAGAAAAAAAATGATATCACCAAGAAGGAAAATGTCCATTGAAAAACAAAACGTTAAGTGAATCAAAAAAGCCAAAAAAGGTCCATTATAATTTAGTTTATTTCACACTGGACTGTAATATCAAGGCACATTGACTCAAACGTTTTAGAAAGAGGCATTTGCCATTTGCCCAACTCGACAAGCAAGAGCCAAAACATTTGAACATTCTCCAGAAAAACTACTTATTTTACACCTGCTTGTAAATCTTCAACTACTAGATAGTACTGCTGATAAATTAAATAGGTGCAAGCTATAGAAGCTTAGATCAGAAGACTAACATAATTATCTCAAACTACTAATAATTTCTTTACTGTAAAAAAATGTTACCATGAAAGTCACATAAAAAATCTGCCTAACATTATGCACAACATTAAAAAAGGGAAAATTGTATAACTTAATAGCTACATGTCAATCTAAAAAAAGGGAGGACAACACATTTTGAAAGTCAAACAACAGGAAAATGAACTCATTGAACACACTCAGTAAAATGGCTATTTTTTGTTTCTTTTTACCTCCATCAAGATTAGGGAAACACTCTTTTTATAAATTTACAATTTAAAGCAAACAATTAAGCTGCCTGTACTCAGCCATTAAATTTCGAGTCATGTCTGAAATTGGTGAATTAACATAGATTGATACAGTTCATCATTTTCTTTCAAGCAGAAGCATACTTCAAGGGAGAAAAACCTAAATTCAATCAAAATCATACACAATTTTACAACATTATAACAAATAGCAAAATATTAATTTCTTTTTAAGGTAAAAAAAATCCTTTCAAACATTTGAACAAACTGCTTATTCCCAAAGTGATTTCTTTCTAATTGTCAATTCAAAGGAATATAAGTTATATATTCCATTTCATATTTGTAAAGAGGATAAAACAAAGGTATAGTTGTTTGAATATGTATCTAACATTCTTCATTGAATGAGCAATGCTGACTAACATGTACTATTTTGCAAGGGTTAGGGCCTACTTAAAATATACGTGAAAAAATGACTCTCTTATTGGAGCATCTTTGCATTTTTCAGAGACTCACAAACTAGTTAGTGTGAAAATGAAGGGATAAAACATGTTGGTTACCTAGACCTCCTGAATGGCTTTAATCTGACCAATGAGAATCACTCAACATATACCAAAGATAATGTACAAGTGATTTCACAGTTTGAAAACAATTTTAGTGGACTAAGAGGGTGCCTCAGTAACTTTAGAGGATCTAATGGACTCTCTGAATTCACATAGAAAAAACTATCTTGGAATGTAGTTTTATGGCTATGTTTACAGTACACATATTTCTTGACCAACAACTTTATATTATGTAAACCATCAGGAGATTTTTACATTGCTTGTATAAAGTAATGATTTGTTAGTGTTAGATATACATGTCACAAGACCTTTAATCAACACAGTGAAAATTTACCAAGTTTTGAGTATAATTTAAATCGGTGCACAAGCTGTGTATTTAAATCAACTATTGAAGATTATATGACTCCAGAAGTCCACTTTTCAATATGCCCCATCTACTCCCTTGGCTGTTTAAAATGTATGTCTCTTTGTAATTTTAAGCAATTTAATATTATCTATGAGTACCTTTTGTCAATGCCATTATTTTTTTTAATTTCAGGGGATGTTAGACTTAGGGAGTAATTTGAGCAGTTTCATTTTGGCGTTCCATTTAGTTTTAATTTTTTTTTCTTGTCTACCCAGTCTGATTTGTTAAGTTTACTAACAGTCTCAATTGTTCTCAAGATTGTCTAATCGTCAGTAGCCTAGTTTGCGTTCATGTTTTGATAATCATCAAATATTTAATTCTACCAATAGCTTTAAATAATCAAAATTTTTAGACATAAAATTGGAAGATAAGGTTTCTCTTGATATTTCATGCATAGGAAATGATAACATTACGAATGACTAATTAGGTGTTTTTTTTTAGAATATTTTGAAAAAGCAAAAATTGTGTCTTTTTTTGTTCCCATAAACGTTTCAAAGAATGAGGATTATTAAGTTATTAAAATGTTTAGTTTAAGTCACTCCTGGCATGTAAAAAGGTGTGAAAGACAGTATGAAAAGCTGCAACCAAATCCCACTCACAGCATGCATTATAATTGAAGAAAAGGGCAATATTTATCAGTATATGAGCTGTGCAGAGAAGGCATTCAACATAAAATTAAAATGTTTCTCTGGATCATTTTTACAAAGAACGATTGTGTAAGTAAAATTTTAGAGCACAATAAGTAGACTAATGAAGAATTCAGAGTTAAACAAATTCTTGACTTAGAACATAAGTTTTTAAAGTTGGTTTTCACTTAATAAACCTGATCAAACTGTTATAGAAGAAAAATGGAATGAGCCTGCCATCAGCAAATGACTGCGGATTTCATGAGATCAAGCGCACACCGAAAGAAAAGTTCAATTGTTTTATTTTATAATAATAGAAAAAAAATTGACTTTAAAACTTATGATATAGCTTCATAAGTTACACCTATAATTAGATTCTGCTTCAAAATAAATAACTAAAATTTAATAAATCTATTCTCGTTAAATTGGACGTTTCAACAATATCTTGTTTATCACTAGAATATGATACAAAGCCAATAAGCAGAAATATTTACCTCTGATTCTATGAATGGGGAAAATAAGGGCAGATAACTTTAAAATAGGGAGGGTATTAGGTTCACTTTTGTAAACTAGAAAAGTAAAATGGAAACTTGGATGGCAAGAAACTCATTAATCATTTATAGAAAAAAAAAGGCAATAAACAGTTAAGGAATGTTTCTTGAGCACCAGTGCAAAAAAAACCTTTGTGTGCCAGCTAGGCAAGAAACCACTAACAAAAGTTCAAGTGGATTGCAGAAAATGTTTATAAGTATGAATAGAGTTTTCAATATACCCAACATAAAGGGTATAAAACAATAATATTAATATTAATAATGATAATCACAAAGAAGAAAAAAATTAAGTATAATAATAATAATAATAATAATAATAATAATAATAATAATAATAATAATAATAATAATAATAATATAAATTTGTATATACATGTATATATATTTTAAATCTGATCACACAAGGGCACCTAAAAGAAATGATGTGATACATGTATATACAACATCTTTTATTCATAATGTGATGAAACATCTGTATTGGAATTCTGCACTAAAAAGACAAACTGTTTTTGGTACACACTGTACATACAATTTTTGGTTCTTACAATTTTTAAAATGAAACATGACATGATTATAGACAAATATAATATTGGCATAGTGGTCTCCACCTAATATTCCACTGCTTTGGAGTATGTGTTTAGTTTTATGCCAAGAAAATGTGATATTGGGCAAAGTACAGCTATAGAGAGAGGGGCAGGCCAACTGTTGCCTCCTCATCGAGCACCTAAAAGGAATATGCTTTAGAAAAAAAAGGTGTCTTTCAACCTCTCATTCCCCCTCCCTGCCATGCAGAAATCTGCGATTACCCACATCTAAGTAGTTTGAATTATCAACGAAATTTTGAAACTTCAGATGGGTCAGATCAGCGCTGTGAACTGGGATTGAGACTGCAACTTATCTCAATGAAGCATTAGACCATGATGATAGTTGATACAGACGACAAAATACACAGCAATTTCAACCAATCTTAATTGTCATGTTAGCCAGCATGATGATACACTATGCTGAAAAAAATTGTGCAAATTGGTTGAGAAACACCAAAAAATGATTTATGACATTATATTTACAGACAAAAAGAAAATGGCAGCATAAATTTTGCTCTTGAACACTTTCATCAAACATATATATTCTGTGCAATATTAACATAATATAGATTGCAAATTAACCAATTCATCTCCCAAAACTTACAATCTATCATGAAAGCTTATTAATTTTTTAGATTTTGTTCATTCACAGGAGAAAATTTGATACAAAAGTTGTTTTTCTAAGTACAAAAGGTCGACTTAATGAATACATGTAAGTACTAACACCTATCTTTTAACATTGCGCAATTTTTATACTAAAAAATTCTAGGCAAACATCAAGTTTTACTGTTTCACAAAACTATTTATTCTGATTATGAAGCTTTTAGATAAACAGGGCCTGCCTAAAAACACACAAAAACAAACTCCAGCTGTATACCAACAAGACGTGAGGTCAAATCAAAATTGGATCTTGATGGCAGAGAACATTTATTGGTTCCCCCTTTGTTAGAAACCTTTTGATAATTAATTTGCCTTTTGAAATAAGTGTCACCATAAGATATTTAAAAACAAAGATTAGTAAAAAAAAATAGCTACTGGCTTGAACATGGAAATTATTGGACACATGTAAAAATACATTTTTGGGTTATAAAGCTGGATTTCAGTAGAATGAACAACATACGTAAAACAATAAAAAAAAAATTATGAATCTATATCACAGATTTTGGAAATCCATGGTAAAACATGATAGGCAATACAACATATCCTTCCTTAACTCTTTCGCAACAAAAATCTGAAATGTATGATTTGTATAAACAATGAAATTGAAATGTTTAAAAGTACAAACTTACAGGGACCTATAGTTAATTTGGATGAAAAGTTTATATTACAAGTAAAATAATGATGTGATAAAGATATTCCATTTCACGTGGTTGAAAATTATTTTAGACATAACATTTACTGTTTCTTACTCATTAGCAAAATTTCACAACAAAGAAATAACAAAACAAAACAATGCTTTTCATTTTGATCATAGAAACAAAACAAAAAAGTTATTGAATTGACTAAATAGTGAAAGGCAGGGTAATAAATTGAAAGACTTAATCAAACATGTAAACAAAAGATATTACCACCGTAAATATTTGAGTTGTGAAAATGAAAAAAAAGCTGTACACAAAGTACATAATATTGAAAATAAACTCACTGCAGGGCAAAATAAAAAATTATAATATTAAAAAAAAAATAAAAAATTAATCATTTCTAATATTTGATCAGGATAACAAATTGCACAAAGGGCATAAAAGAATAAGCTACTGGCTGTCATAAAGTTTGAAATGTGAAAATAATAGATCATAAAAATGATGAATGTGAAGCTGTAAAATGAAAAAACCTCTTGATTTCTCAGGTAAGTTCACTTAGCATAGCACTATTTTCATGGCCCTCAATCATCCAGGTCTCCATCGCTAATGTAGCCTGCCTCATCCCTAGCTTCTTCCTCTGCCTCATGAGTAGATCTTAGATCCTTCCTGATGGCTTCTAGTTCTTCCAGCTCAGCCTGTGAATGGAGATTTGAAAAATTAACATTTGAACAAGCAAAAATGAAAAAAATGATAACAAATGGAAAGTGTAAAGAAAATTTAAATTTTAAACAATTTCTTAGATGTTTTAACGCATGAGTAGTAGAAGACAGTCAATTATATATGCATTTACTACATTAGATTATTACTTTAAAATTTACAAACACCAATTTTAGACACTTATTAAAATGCTCCAAATAATCTGTGACCTTTCTATTTTAATAATGCTTTTTTTCTTATCGTACCTTAATTTGCTGTAAATGGAACTGTCTCTTGTTGGATACATTTCGCATAGGGAAAGGATTCAGACCCGCAAAAGCAATCTGGTTGGATATAAAAAAAAAGTTCACATACACACGAGTGCAATGACAAAAAGTAAGATTGCTGGCAAATTTTAAAAAAGCTTGATGAATGACAATACTAATTTCAAATAAAGAGAGTGAAAAACTATATCTTCATTTGTCTTTAAAATCCTATTGTCTTTCCCTAAAAATATCCCAATGATTGTTGCTGAGTGAAAAATAAATTGAAATCACATAATTTTTTCAGTCTTTAGAGCTTTACTGCCACTTATAATCCCAAAAGTTGACTTCCCCCCTAATAAAAAAAACCAACAAAAAATAGAAAGTAATAGAAAATTATTTTATTGCTTTTTTACGACCCAAAGCCATCTCAGCTTTTCCCCATTGACCTTCCCTAAAGAACCTCAAATAAATATTTATACAGTGAGATTAGCATATTTATGATGCAATAGGGGAACCAATATTATGAGGGCACATTGTGATAATGGTTGATTTTGGCATATCCAAAAAACATGTGTCAAGATGTACAAACTGCAGTTGAAATCAAGAATACAATTTCTTTAAAAACAGCTTGAAAAACAAAAAAACATGTACTATCTGTTCATAGCTTACGAAATGGATAAATCATTGCTTTACAAATATGAAGACCAAACTGTGAAAACTATAAATCTCAGTTTCAATTTTTTTTAGTTATAGCACCTACATGAAAAAGAAGTTTTTCACCTTGGTTGTGACTCTGTGAATGTAAAATTTCAACTTAAGGGAATTGCTAAATAAAGAGCGTGGTCTTCATATATTTAACAATCAAGTGATAGGTACAAATCCGGATTCTTTCATGCCATTCTTACACTCTGAATGTGTCGGACATCTGTGAGGCTCTCCCCGAGAGTCCTCATGTAGCGGTTGATGGACAGGTTACTTGGTAGGTTCAGGATCTCCTCCTCTGCACTTTTCAGGAAAGCTAAGCCAAAACGGAACAAAACCTAGTTGATGAAAGAGAAATGCATTTACAACAAAGGCCCTCAATCCTGAAAAAAATTGAGACATCCTTGCAAGTTTGAAATATCTGAAAGCTTGAGAAGAAAAAAAAAGGAGTAGATACAACAGAGTTAGAGGCCAAAAGACTTAGAGTAGCATGATAGGGAAATAACTTTGCTGCAGGAGCTCTTATGGAGTTACGTAAATGGTATATATTTAATGATCTCCCAAAGCTAATATTTAAGAAGTCAGGTATTAAAAGGGATGATTTGCAGTTGATTTTCATATAAACTATTAGGCTCATGGACCCCAAGCCCACTCCACCTTTTTCTCTTTCAAACACACATGCAGACATCCCTGCATTCTCTGTCCTCTCAAACAACGCTATTAAGTTCACCCACCTTGCTGCCCTCATACAGGAAAACGTCCCAAATAGTGAGGAAGAGCTCTGGAAAGATGCCGTCTACAAACACTGTGAGGAACCAGTTAAAGGTGAACAGTGACAGATCGACCTCGTGAAGGTCAAGATGTGCGTGTAGTCTTGGACACTTCTCGGCCACCAGGTCTTTTAAAACTCTCTACATAGAGAGGTGTGAAGAATGCAGGCATAAATATAGTTATTCAAAATTGTATGGCATGCTTGGATTTGTTAGATAGCAAAATGTAACGAAATGAGCATGTTAAGACCCATTTTGAGCTCAACACAGCAGTGGTTTTAAATAGAAATTTGATCAGCAGATATGTTAATTTCATACTTGCTGGGAACCTGATAACTAGTGAGTGGTTTTTTCAAACATCATCTTTCTCTCTACAGTTTATTTAAAACACATTAATGCTACCAAAAGTAAAGCTCCTAATTATAAGAGAGGGTATTTTTCTTTTTAATACATATTGTTAGTGCCAACAAAATTATGTGTAAATCTGTAGGTGCTTCTAGATTCTTTAGACTTCTAAGACAGTCATACTGATTTTCTTCTTTCTTGCATAATAAGCTACCTGGTCAGACTGAGCCCCGGCCAGAGTGGCAGTGAAGTAGTCGTCCGGCATGAGGTGATCAATGATGGCAACCAGGCACCAGAAAGCATCTTCCTCCCTCAGAAACAGAAGAGCAATAGCTGCAATACGATTGATACCCTGGAGAAAAAAAAAACGAATGAAAATGTTAGTTTGGACAGATTTATCCTCTTTTGAACATGAACAAATTAACCTTCATACATGATAATGTAGAAAGGGTCAGCTAATTCACTATGCTGTGCTATATGTAGCCCACTTTGAAAGATATTATTCTCCCATCTCAGTTTAAATGCTATAAATGCTTTTCTTTTCTTTTTTTTTGCCAGAACTTTCACTAATTAACACTAGCCTTCAACCCGGTGTTTTCCTAATGAAATTATGCACTGTGAAAGAACACAGAGTTTGATTTTTTTCTTTTGAGTAAATCTTTGTACTGATATTCAAGGACAATAAATACAAAATATTACATACAGGCTGAAACATCTCCCCACAACCCCTGCATAAAATATAATCTCGGCAATGAATTGTAATTATACACCCCTTTTTTAGTGAAGAGTGTTATTATTTTGGTTTGGTTCTTATCTGACTATACACGTACTTAAAACTAAACTATATCAGGCAATCTTTAAGTTGACTGTCACTATGATCTGATGTGCCACTATACAGAGCTTCAGTGTTGTTTACTCCATCTGTATGTTTTTCATTGAACTAGCTGGCCAGCTTTATATAATAGGCTAAATCTTGAAGAACAGGGATAAAATAACAGAGTGAGGATTAGAAATAATGAAGATTTGATGTGCTGAAGTAAACCATGAGACAGACTTTGACCACATCTTTGGAACGGAATTAGTCATCACATTATTCTTTTTATTCAAAAGTCGCCCTAATTACATATGAGAAGAATATTGTCCTGAATCCTCTCTGATTCCAAATTTTTCTAGATTGTAAAATATTTAAATGCATCTCATACTACAGGTTCTCTCTACTTAACTAGCACCAATCTCAACAAAGTATATAATTATAGTACTTAAACTCATCCCAAGCAGTGTAATTAAAGACATCAGAGGAAGACCACAGTGCATACATAAGAAAAACAAAACTGTAGAAATTTGAGGTTATACACATTTTAGTAAACTTAGTTATTTTATAACAAATATGTAGAGGATTCTCTATGCATTGAATCCATAAACATGTATAGAATGGCTGAAATGATATTCAGGAGAAAAACATGTCTTTGTCAAACCATCACAACTTAAGAATTTTGTTTTTAATCGTAAAGCTAAAAAAAAACGAGGAAAGACTTTTAGTTACATGTACATATTATAAAAAAAACCCACAAACAAAACAAAAACTAAGATTGAAAAGATATTTTGCAAGGTATTTTTTGAAACGGATGAGAGAGGAGGAAAGGGGAATTAGAGATTGTGAACCACAGAGTCGAGATAAGAGCTTGGAATAAATGGAACAGATGTTGGACTTTCTCTCTGTAAAGAAGTCAAATGAGACAATTTTCATATATTTATAGATATTTTTAAAGTTAAGTTTAAAACCCTCCAAAAAACTCATATCAAACATCAGGATGTTTGCGCTGAGAACTAGGTCTCAAATCAGCATGCATACTGTATATTTTGTACTCCAGCATGATTTGGACTTTTTGGTAAACAAAAACAGTTTACATATAACCTAGAGATAAACACCAGATATACTGACTTGACAATATCCGATGCATGGGTTGTGTACGCTGTAACATAGCAGTACACGGCGCAGCTTGCAGATTCCATCTGAGTCAATTATTTGAAAGAAACGATTGTCAGGCAAAGTCCGCAACAGGTCCAGCTCAATCTGCAGAAAGGAAAACAAGCTTTGATTCTAACATCCCTTTCATACATTTTTTAACCTGCAGTCTTATCTGTAAAGTAATTATTGTTTCTATTCTTTGACAAACATAAATACTAGAGAGTAATCTTTAAACAAAACAACAAGTTTACATTGATTCAAAACATCTTTTTCACCTTCTGTCTTGTTATTTTTCTCTCTTCCTGTCTATTCATTTGATGGTCTCCTCCTCTCTCTTACTCTTACTGTCTAAATATCAATCTCTGTGTATGTGTCTGTCTGTTTGTCTCTATCCCTGTCTTTGTCTCTGCCTCTCTATTTCTTTATCTCCATTTTTAACATTTTGTAATTCATGCTTTCCAGGAGTAATGTCGTAATCTAGTCATACTTTAAACATCAAAGTTCATGCACACACTTTTACGGTACTCCCCCCCCCCCACACCTCCTTCCACCTTACCTGTTTGATGGCGGGATTTGACTTGTTGACCAGAGCCCTCAGCTGAAGATCTGCGTAGTAGTTGTCCCCAAGCTTGATACGCGTGGATTTTACATGGAGATCAACACATCTGGGGGAAAGAATTGTCACATGCCGGTGTTCATGAAACTCACAGGGAGACTCTGATGACAGTAAGACAAGTGGTCTACAACAGTATCTTTCTGATATTATCTTCTCAAACAAGCTGTTCTACTTGCCCATGTTTTTAAATTAATATTTGAAATAACTACTGTGAGATGATTTGAGAACTAATGTGTCTTTTACTTTCTGTAAAATTGTTTGTATTATAATTGATTAATCTATGACCCTATATTTTAATGAAAAAAAACTACAAAAATGCTGTAGAAACTTTCAAAGAATGTTCTGGATCTAGCAGGTTAACACAACTTAACATAATTTAATCATGTCCAGCTCACCCTTTCCATATCTTCTCTCTGAATTCCTTTGGCACACCGAGTCTGATGAGAGCCTTAAGTTCTGGTGATCGAGTCAATGCCTTGCCTGAATGGGTCAGCCCAACCATGAAGTTTTCCCATTTGATTTTCTTTGATGTTTCATCATCAGCATCCTGTTGTACAATTTTTCGTAAAATGATAAAAGAAAAATAAATCAATCAATAAATCATTTGACACTGATGAGGTTCGTGGTGAAGGTGATCTCCAGCAAAATGCACATTGATTTTTTAATCTGTTCATAGAATGGTTTTGCAATTAATCATAGCAACAGAAAAATGCATTTTCTTTTCAAACATAAATTTAAAACTTTGAGGATACGACGCTGTGAGATAGAAATGCAATACCTGGTGGTCAGAATTGAATTAGTTTGATTTTGTAGAAAAATTCATAAACTTTTTCTTGCAACTAGAGTGATTCTAACGTCAAAGAATAAATGAATTCAGCAGTACGAGTAGCTCATAATGAGAAAATGTGACAAGTGTGATTTTTCTGAGTTGTTGCCTGACCCGTATCATGACGCTCAGCTCGTTGGCCTGATGATCCAGAACCTTAGCCCGCCTTGGCAGAGGACCATCATCTCCTGAGTTGTACTTGAGGAATCCATAGTCATCATACTCTTTGCTATGGTAACATTGGAGAAAAACGATATAAAAAAGTTACAGTTAAGGGCAAAGAGCAATTTCAAGCTAAATACACTATATGAAAATTTAGTCTCTAAGGAAAAGTGAGTAAATCAAACAAAAAAGACAACAAAAAAAGGACTAAAAAGCAAAAGCAAATTTGTTTCTTCTTGGTCTGCCTACGAGTCTATATTAAGTTGATAAGTACGTGAGTTAAATTTTTATAAGAATGATGTTATTTCCATCACTGTCTTTCCACATCAATGTGAAGCTTCTAGATATAGATTGTTAAAAAGGTCATAACTTCTGCGGGTACATCGTACTTAAATACAAAACCCCTAAGGCTTAAACTAACTTCAAATTTGCAGTTTGATCGATTTCCATCACATCACATCTCATAGTTTCTCTAATGGAGAAAAGCTTCAAATATGAATTTTGTTGATTTCTTTATAGCCCCAATTTGAAAATAGTTTATTACTATTTTGATCATTGTCAAATCTAAGTTTCTTACACTTCTCTTATATATATAAAAAAAACACAAACAAAAGTAGTAGTAGTAGTAGTAGTAGTAGTAGTAGTAGTAGTAGTAGTAGTAGTAGTAGTAGTAGTAGTAGGTAGTAGTAGTAGTAGTAGTAGTAGTAGTAGTAGTAGTAGTAGTAGTAGTAGAAGCAGTAGTAGTAGTGGTAGTGGTAGTGGTGGTGGTGGTGATGATGATGATGACGACGACGACGACAACGACGACGACGACGACAATAACAACAACAACAACAACAACAACAACAAGAAAAAGAAGAAGAAGAAGAAAAAGAAGAAGAAGAAGAAGAAGAAGAAGAAGAAGAAGAAGAAGAAGAAGAAGAAGAAGAAGAAGAAGAAGAAGAAGAAGAAGAAGAAGAAGAAGAAGAAGAATAGTAATGGTGATGAGGTATAGTCAATGTATTCATATTGATTTGGATTAATATATGTCATGCTAAAACATTGTGGTAATAATCAATAACACCAATGTGATAAAAACGACAAAGCTCAATGCATGTAGTCAATATGACAGTGCCCAGGATAGCCACAGTATATATAAAAAAAACACAAACAAAACAAAAACTAAGATTGAAAAGATATTTTGCAAGGTATTGTTTGAACCGGATGAGAGAGGAGGAAAGTGGAATTAGAGATTGTGAACCACAGAGTCGGGATAAGAGCTTGGAATAAATGGAACAGATGTTGGACTTTCTCTCTGTAAAGAAGTCAAATGAGACAATTTTTATATGAAATTTTTAACGTTCAAGTTAAGATTCTTTAGAGGAAAACAATGAATAAAGACTGCAGGCCCCCCCCCCCCCCCCGCCCCTTCATCTTGTACTCCTGCATTTACACTAAAAAATAAATGTTACAATTATTACTACACTCGTTAGGCCTATACAATAACAAATTCATAACTAATATATAATCATAAAATCTACATCTATCACTGCCACTGTACTACATGTATTACTTCTAAATTTCCAGCATCCAATTTTCAAAATTTAAATCAACAATAACACCAACCACGCTGATGACCTTGAACATTGATGATGGTGAATAATTATGATGATGTTAATAATAATAATAATAACCACAACTGAACACCTTAATTTTTAATTCTTACCCCTGAGCTGAGATAAACCCTGCCCTCTGGTCTTCCAGGTCGACTGTTGAGCTGGCCGACTCAGAGTCCAGCGCCTCCTCCAGGAGTCTGTTCACCACCTCCTGAGTCTTGGCTTCCTCGCCACCTGGGGTGAACAAAAAGTACAGAGTATTGCTTATTTATCAAGTTCAGTGTACAGACAGACCCTTATTTTTATACAAAAGATAGTCAAGAACATTGCATATTTTTTTAAAATTGAATGAGATTGTAAAAATTGCGAGAGGATGTGTTCGCCAGTGTCTTAAGGGGTCATATTGACTCCACTGATAACAATTCGCCCCATCTGATACAAAAGTAAGCATATAAATTGATTATGTTTTGGTGGACCATTAAAAATCCAAAGAGTAGTACAACTGTACAGTATTTGTAAGAACAGGATAGTGATTATAGAGGAGTCTTTATATTTTTTGGACTGCCTGTCCCTAAAATACAGATTAAAAAAAAAAACATAATATAATTCCCCGCTTGGTAAGTGCAATGGTTATTAAAAATCAAAAGAAAAAACGCATTGCGTTTCCAACCCTATAGGCCTATACTTGTAAACTGATTCCTTCACACTAATCAAAGTCTTACACCAAACCAGTGTAACACAGACGATTGGAATTGTAAACATATACATGTATTATAATCAACATTTTTACCAGGTAGTTTCATTCGGGCTCATAAAGCGTCTTATTGGCAAAGATTATGTATGTTTGTGTTTATAGATTTATGGATGGCATTGTTGTTTTGTTAACTGAACAATATAGAAGCTACAGTGAAAGTGTCACACAACAATGACAATAAAAACAACAACAGCAGTAAAACAACATGTAAACATGTATGGAATGGTATGCGAGCTCTACCGTCGTACACTTGTTTGAATGACAATGTATTGAAATCGTATGAGAAAATATCTTCTATGTTAACAATAACACGATTTGCTAATACGTGTACCTCTAATGTGATTAAAGTTGCCATCGAGATCTATGACGGTCGACTTATAGCGAATCCAAAGGTAAAAACCTGAGGGGACTATGCAATCATCTTCAAACCTATCCATCGACATGTCTAGAAAATCACCACTGAACCCGACATAATTGAGAACTAACAGACGAAAAAGTAAGACAGACAGCTCTTAAACTTAAAGGTATGAAATCTGTGCTCACGGTCCACGCCAGTTTAGGGAGCTTATCTTGTTGCCATGCAAGGCGAGCATTATGCGATTTTATGCTTGGGTGACTCGAGTCTAATGAACGGAACGGGGGATGAAATGCAGGCGGTTGGCCAGGTAAGACTCGGTGTGAGTTTGAGCAGCGCCTCAATAGGCAGTGCGATTAACTTCACCCCCGACTAAGGATAGTTTTCATAATAGAAACCACATTTGGTACGGGTGTAGAGTTAAAGCAACTTTGTAGTTACAACCATAGGTTTATGTATATGTATGTGTGTATATGTGAGCGCGACTGGAAGTATAGAGTGCTGGGTTTCGCGCAACAACAAAAAAAAACACAACAAAAACAAACTAATAATCGCTTGACGACGGATTGAAGCAGCAGCAGCTGCTATTTCTTTTCATTCGATGCACAATCAATTGACTGATGCAACAATGACAACAACCCATTCAAAGCAATATGATGCACATAATGTCATTGGAAAGGGTTATGAACCCAAGCAGAAGCCATAAACATGAAAATAAGTTTTCAGACACAGTAAAATTTTAGTTCTGACATGTCTCATTCACGTGCTACTGCGCTAAAGCGTCAGTAGTAAGAAATATTACTGTTCCTTTTGCTTACTTCATAACAATAAAATACTTCTTTGGCAAAATACTAGAAAACTATACCCCATACAACAAGTGTGTCCCAGTTGAATTTTAAAAGATTCGCTAGATGGATAAATCCAAAGGTAGGAAATACAAAAGGAAAAGAGTATGAATTGCATGAAGGGGGAATTTAGAGAGAGAGGGAGAGAGAGAGAGAGAGAGGGAGAGATAGAGAGAGAGAGAGAGAGAGGGAGAGAGATAGAGATAGAGAGAGACTAGCCAAGCATAATGAACTACATTGTATTACTAAATTGCCTAGTCAGTCGAGGTTAATTAGGACAGGCACGGAATACCATTTCAACACTACCCAGACGATGTACACAATGATGAAGAAGGATACACGTATGTACAAAGAGTGTGTAACAATATCTCAAGTCAGATGAGCTAAAATGAAAATGAGCAGGACTGGCCAATTTTGTTTATGCATGTGGGTCTCTCCCAAGTGAAAGAGTGCATACTGTATTATATTTTAAAAAATTTTTTCTTATTGAACCAATAAACAATGGAAGCGAAAATGAAGAATACAAAAATCTCAAACACAACCCATTGTCAAATCGTCGAGATCACCTTGTGAAAATGCCAGCCGGTATCTCCCTCTCTCCTGAGACAAAGTGCCTTTTGAAATTTGTCCAGAGCGCGAGTCCTTCCGGCGGAAATGATATGAGGTCAACCGGGACCCCACAGAAACGCTTCCACAGGGTATACACAGATGGCCAATCATTTTCTGGCGTACATGTTCCATCGTTAAATCACTGGTTCTGGCGGTTGGCTTGGGCGTGCGGCAGTTACAACACGGTTTCCATGTCCAATGAATTTACTTCATTATTTCATATTACGTTTTGAAAATAACTTAAAATAACTTATATGGTGCATTTTTTTTGTTCTAAAAATCACTGAATATGCACTCGGCTTATGTAGGTCAATTGTTATACCTCACCTGCCACAGCCCTCAAACCTACGGTTACACAGCACATAATATACCTACATTGTTGTTAACCTGGGGAATCCATTAAAAACTTGCTTCCATAAACCAATTCCATTAAATATTGACAAAATATAACCACAAAAACACTTGTTATAAATATGAGTTTTTCTCGTCTCGTGTGGACTCACGCTCATTGGAGGCCAACAGACAATAAACATGTACATATCGGAAGGTCGTATAAAATATATAAAATCTTTAAATAAAAAGTATGATTAAGGGTAAGACATCGAGAAAACTTGCTTTAAAATAAACAATGGAGACAAGTCTACATGAAAAATAGTTCACTGGAATGTTTGCAAAAATAATATACAACGTTTTTCAATAAAGATACCAAAAATATCAGAGATTCTTCAGTAAAACTGATTGACTTGTCATGCCAGGACTAATTAAAAAAAAACTCTGCCTAGAGTTGAAAGTGCTAAGTATTATATGACTCATATCTTTTTTTCTTCTTTTATTTAAGTGACTAACACATTCAGAAGCACCTGAGTTGAAGTTAAGTGCCATCAGACGATTCTGGCTGTTCCGGTATTTTTGTACGTCCAACCAAGCCATTATGCATTCAAAATGTAACTAGAATATTAAAACAACCAAACTTGCCATAGACGCTACATTCACAAAAAACGCTATCAGGTTAGAATTGATAAATAATCATGATGCTCTAGGTGAGGTCGCCCATGGCAACATGTCCCGGGGTGACAGCTGGGACCAGCACCTGACAGCCAAACAATGGGACAACGGTTTAGCCGTGCGCCGGAAAATTATTGCATTTCTCTCTTATAATATAATATATGTAACAAAGGTTTGTATTTTCTCGACAAAGTAAACAATGTAAGCAACTTTTCTATACTGGAAGATGGCGGTTTTTAACATTCGTTTACGTTACAAAGAGATAGGATTTTAAGAAGCTCACATTTGTTTGGGCGAAGTAAGAAATCAATCCTGCCATGTGAGTAACACATAAGTGTTTGTCCCCCTTTCTCTCTGTTACTTTCATGTCGACATATGAAACAACAATTCAAAGTTGTTTCTCTTTGGAGCATCTTTCTTAAATAACAAAAGAAAAAAACCCTGTAAAATAGCAAAGTCTTTGTCGTCCAGGATTCTAAAATTTGCTCGTGTCTCTTTGAAGATATCTACAAACCTAAGTGTACGAACTTCTATCTAGATTAAATTAGAATGTACAAATAAACCACTAGATAATAAAACTGAACTCGTTGCACAAAATATAGTATTAATGACTGCATTTTGTTTACTAACCATACATAATTTATGGACATTCAATGCAAAAAAATTGCTTTCAAATATATTGTCCGCTTCCTAGTTTCACACAGTGATCAATTTTTGTAGTGTTCCGTTAATGTCACACGTGGAAGCTTACACGTGCGGAACGAATAAATGTAACACACAATAAATGAAACAACAACCATTAACATGTCGGGGACAGACTGAGCACTTTTTATCCCACTGACAAATCAACAACATTACAATCATGTACGTATGGCACTAGAAGTCACTCGATCTACAAGATCAATATTAGGTAAAGAAAAGCAGTATTTAAATGAACTTGATATGCAAGGTTAATTCTTCCTAGATCTAATCGTTTTCTCTATCGCTCTTCGTCTCCTGGGTCCCCCTGAAGGTAACTATACGGCGACTGACAAAGCCTTCACTGTTGAAAATTAGAGTAGTCTTTTTTTTCGTACCTGCACTTGTTGTCGGTTGATATAACTATATAGAGTGCATTTGAACAATCTCGCTGCGAACAATAATTGTTTAATAATTCAGTTCTGCAGTAGGCTCCATTCTATACGTAATTAACCTGGCTGACGCTTAAGGGTGTTACCGGCAACACATTCGAAGTTTTCACACAAAATCTAGCATTTATCACTATGCTGGTTAAGTTTACACACATTCTGATGAAACAAAACAAAAGTGTTTATACGTCACAAAAGTAAAAATTTGGAAATTCCAAAAGGCCTTGAAAATCAGATCAAATTCAAAACGATAAAAGCGCATTGATCACACTGTTCCATATGTAGCGCAAACTGATGCATAACAATAAGGGAATATGGTCGTGCACTTATGCTATTGAAGTTAATTATGGTGAGTCAAATAGGGCTTTGGGAATATAAAGAGAACATTTTTAAATCATGATAAATAATGATTCCGCGAAGTCCACAGCTTTTTTCATACCGTATGAAAAAAAGAGACTTTTCAACACAATTTTAAGACACAAAAGTTGGTACCCCTTCACATAAATCTTTAAGGTACAACGATTAAAAATTCATAGTTTTAACTCTAAACCACAGATTCTTAGGTAACGTTTTTTTTTCCTCACAGACAAAATTTTCTGAATGTAACAAATCTACACGCCGCCAAAACAAGATTATATATAATAAATGAAACTTTCTCGAGCAGAATTGTTATCGCACTAAAATCCTTACTAAGATGAGTAAAATATCAAATCGTAATGAACTGAAACTTTTAAAAAAATAGAATATCAACTGCCTTATATCTGATCGGTAGTTAAGTTGGACATACAACAGCGCTGAAATCAATTGTACTCACGTTGCTACAATTGTTTGCAGCTTTTAACAGGACCTGCCAAATCCCTATAAATAATAGGGAGACCTAAACTAAATAAGAAACCGAACGGCAGAGAGGATAACAGAAAGAGAGAGAGAGAGAGAGAGAGAGAGAGAGAGAGAGAGAGAGAGAGAGAGAGAGAGAGAGGTCAAGGGTTTGTGTGTGTGAGAGAGAGAGAGAAAAGGAGGAAAAGAAAGAGAGAGAGAGAGAGAGAGAGCACTGAGTATGTGAGAGACAAAGGGGGAGAGAGAAGATAGATAGATAGATAGATAGATAGATAGATAGATAGATAGATAGATAGATAGATAGATAGATAGATAGATAGATAGAGAAGAGTGAAAGGGGGGGGGGGGGGACTGTGTGCGCGAGAGGGAGAGAGAGAGGCAAGATACTTGGGCTTTCAATATTGACAAAATAATGCGTCAACTTCGAAGATTTAAACGAATGAATAATAATGAATAGTGAGGGGCATTCAAGTACGCTAAAAGTTCACAAAGTTTGGTTAGTTTAAGCTTTAAATACTGGGAGAAACCAACATGGCTTTTGCAAGATTGTAACATAATACGTGATTGATTTTAATAACTGTTTTCAACTCATGGTTTATCTTATTTATTAATCACTACCGTTGAGCTCAATACTATAACAAGTTTTTTTTCCATTTAAACGCTGTTATCATTTTAAAAAATTACTTTTATCATTGGCATTTTAAAAAAGACCCTAATCATTTGCTGCTTCTATTGACTAAAGCATCTGCAACTCCCTTTTTCCCAGCATATTTCTGTATCTAATATAATTATATTTATTCCTTCGAGAAAATCCTTTTTTTCTTTTAAGCTGAGTTGGCAGATTCTGAGCAATCTGTAGCAGCTGCTATCATCCATCCTTCTGGTGTTACACTGAGCAGTATCGATCTTTGTGTGTGTACCTCCTTGAACACACGCCTAGTCGAAATCAAGTCCAATAGGCAAGTACAGAAATACAAAAAAAAATTGCATTCCTTAGTTTTTTCTTAATCATAATATTAATCGCTTTTTTTATTATTAAAGCCATGATTGGGTAATTAAAAAAGCTAAGATCTGTCTAATGTACCATGACACCAATAGGAGAAATCTAGGTGAAAAGGTCACACACGGAGGAAGAAAGTAAATAATGAGATTATGACAAAAGAGGTGGAAATTGTATTGCTGTACCGCAGTATGAATTGAATAACATCGATCACTAGATATTAACTCAGCAAAGTGTTCTCATCAAATGGACATAAATAAGGGATTTATTGTGATGTTAACATTGTGTTCTTGCCGCATAGGATCCACTTAGGAGACATTAAACAAAGTGAACACTATTAGTCATGCGATGACAACCGCACATCCAAGGTAAAAGTACTTTGTATATATTGACAGACGAGTAACAACAGTCGTTTTGGTTTAATGTAGGTCTGCTTGTCTCCCCCCCCCCCCCCCCCGCCCCCCCTCCCCCCCCCCCGCCCGCCCCCTAACTACCACCGCGTCCGCTAGATACCACCACCCTTCTACTCGGCCACCACCCCTCTACTCGACCACTCTCGACCACACTCGACCACCCCGACC
>RQTK01000454.1:82134-94872 GCA_003991915.1 Elysia chlorotica
GATAGATAGATAGATAGATAGATAGATAGATAGATAGATAGATAGATAGATAGACAGAGAGGGAGAAAAAGACAAACTTATATATATATATATTGCTCAGCTTAGAATATTGCACATTATACACCCCACAAACAATTAATTTTGACACATAGGAAAAACGAGAGGTGTAAGAGCTCATCATAGAGATATCGAATTAGTCCTAAGTGTCTAAGTGTCAAAGGGAGATAGCATTTCTACTCTGAGAGATACACACAAACATTGATCACAACAAAGCCAATTTAAACTGGAAAAAAGAACCCAAAGTCTATAAACTATAGATTTTATTACTTATAGATATAGGTATATTTAATCTTTGAAAAAAAACCACAGATCCTGTTCTTCATTTGATGCTAGACAAAAGAAGACAGCATAAATCCATTAAAAAAAAATCTTATAAATTACGTGTCAAAGTTTCTCTAAAGAACATCAAAAGTTGCCAAAATATTTTAGAGTCTTTCTTTTTTGTACTGAATAAACCATGCACATGTAACTATTTTATTAATAATTGAAATTAAAAAGAGGACCTTACGATATTGAATTGTGTATGTTACTGTCTAAGTACAGTCTGGATTATTTAAAAAATGTGTAGCTTTATTTCTTAAGACATTTATAATTCATTTGTACTTTCACAGTCAGTTGGTTTTCAGCCATAAAAAACTGAATTTAGAATTGCATAGTGAACTGACATGGTCGAAATTAAGGAGGCCTAAACTAAAGACTAAAGTAAAAAAAAATTCCTATCGAATAGAGATATTTCAACTTTTTAACATACATACACATGCAGTTGCAGTATTTCTATGTTCAAGAAGTGGACTAGATAAGTTAAGATAAGATAAGATGACTTTATTGGTTCCATCAAAGGAAATTGAAAATGACATGCTCTAAAACACAAAAAATACATTTGTAAAAATACATAATGCCTAATGTTGTAGCCTTTATAGGAATAATTCATACTGCACAAATTGTCTAAGCAAAAAAACCCCAACAAGAACAGATTTTTCAAATACTTTCATAGCACATGGTGTAAGTGCAACAGGTCTTAAATCATACATGAGATGTTCTGTTTTTTAGGGACAAGTAAATACTTAATGTTTTCACTAAAAAAAACAGAATGTATGAATGATTTAAGACCTTTTGCACTTATATAATGTGATATGAATGTATTTGAAAAGTCTGACATGTCTATGTCTATACACGTGGTGACATTTATTTTTCACTAATATACCTTAACAAAAGTGTAACAAGATCAAAATAGGGTTAGATTGAATAAGATTTGAAAAAAAAATGTGAAATTACAAAAAGATAGATGAGGAGTTTGATTGTAAAGAACTTACCTCTGACTGGTGCTTTGATCTCATCAAGGAGGAAAAGGTATCTGCTCATGGTCTGGCAATACTTGGCCTCCCAGCTTGCTACATTCCTGTTGAGAATTCCATCGTTTTATTAGCATATCTCCACATGTTTATCAAACTTCTCTGGACGATTACATTATCAAAGGCTGAACTTAGAGAGAAGAGGGATACAATGCAAAACTAATAGACTATAACTATTCATGTCAGCATGAGGCAAAGGAACAATTATCATGATTGTGATACAAACAAAGTATTTAATTCCCGAATCATCACGCATAATTTCTTTCCTTTTTTTCAGTTAAGAAAAGTAATGTCAGAATTATGCTTTGAAAATTCTTGATAAAATGTTCAAACTGGGGTACTATATATTTAAGCTTAATACATTAACTTTTTTAAAATCAAATCAGTAGAAGATATAAATTATATATCCTCTCCTTTTGGGGGATTATTAAAAGCATAACAATTTAAAATTTCCATAACATTCAAATTGATAAAAATAATGAAAAGGTTTAAACAATTTTAACATTTTTGATAGGACATATGACTATTATTTAAATGAACGCTTTGTACTAATTCTGTATTATTTTTGCAACTATCAGCTCTACTTTTGACCTTGAGAAGACTCACATGATGTACACTTTTTCTCTGGTCTCATCATTTTCCCTCAAAGTCTTCTGTTCCACAATTTCTGATGTCAAAAATTTGTTCTGGGCCTCATAAGCTCGACAGGCATCCTGAAAGACATATGTACAATATCTAATCTTAGTAAAGTTCTTGATTCTCTTATGGGATAGCTCCACAAAAGTTACACTTGAAATATATTATATGCACATGTTTGGTACAATGTATGGCCAATATGCAAATAAAAGAGAGCATTTGTTTTTAGAGTGAATAATTACCTTGATTAAAAAAGTTCTCATGTTTAAAAATTTTGTAGGAATTTACTTGCCAAACTACTTGTAGTTTTCACAGATATACCCTTTCCTCCACCCCATCCTCCATGATAAACATATCTTTCCAAAAACTCTACACATAAAGTCTCCAAAAATGTTCCCATTTCTTATTTTACATACATTTTTTTGTTGTTATGCCTACTGCCATGGTAAAGACATTAATATTTCTTTTCCCGTATGAACTTCTTTGACTGTATTCTTAATATTAAATGACACTCACTCTCAGAGTTTCCAATTCTTTCCTTTCATCAGCGAGGAGACTTAGATCACTGTATGTCTTGACGGGCGGAGACTGGCCGATGCTATCACCGAAACTGCTGCTGCTGTTTCTTGTCTGCATGTCCTGGTTCTCATTGGTCAAACTGACGATGATGTCGTCTTTCACTGACAGAGTCTGCTGGAACATGGAGATCTGATCTTGTAACTCCTTGACCTCCCTAGATTTCACACTGAAACAAAAATCGTCGATTCAGTAAATCGAATTACAGGCTACGCACATTGCTCAATCTCGCTGTTTGTTTTAATAGGCAGAATATAATAATTATGATCTTTTTTATGAACTGCTGCTTTAAACATTTATAAACATTGATCTAGCTGTTAATTTTCAAAAAAATTAGGTGGGATAGTTAAATACACAACCACTTCAGATGTAACCCTGTGTATCACATGGACTTGAAAATGTTATTACTAATAGAGAACATAAAATAAAATTAGATATCGACTCTGACTGGATTATAATAGAATAGGACTGAGTAAGACGCAGGAGATGAGATATAAATCTTCTATGCTTGCTGTTGATGTCAGCCGATTGTATTTAAGGTATATTACCAACTATTAATGTATACCTGAGATCTTGGGCTAGCTGAGTTTTCTCCTCAATGAGCTCCTGGCGGCAATACTCTAGCTCCATGATGTGTTTGTCTCTCTGACGCAAGATATCTTTTATACCATCGTCTCCTGCCCCTTCACACTCTTCTCTGTAATTAAAAACAAACATAATACATAAAATATAATTCATGCTAATGATGACATAAAATAAAATGAGGCCTAAATGGCTATCAATTAATCTTTTTAAGAACACAAATTAAAATTAGAAAATTCAATGTTTGTATTGCAAAAATATGTTTGCTGGTTCATGAAGCTCTCAAAATGAGCTGTGCTTACTTAATTATACTACACTGTAACTGGGCAAAATTTATTTTGTGGGCTTATAAAGTATTATCTTATCCGATTCTACCTATCTGATTCATTTTCATACCCTTACCAATCATTAAGAGAAAACATAAGATTATGGTAACATGGTAATATGTGAGAAAATATATATGAATAATTATATGTCTTTTGCTTTTTTAAGCTCATCTAATTAATTCAACATCCCTTGGGTTTTTTTTATTATAAAATAATAAATTTTAAATTAAACAAGCAACCCCATAACATCACACTTTATTGTTAGAAAAAAATCTCAAAAGACCTAGTTCTTATCTGTGCACGCATAAAGTCCAGCTCCTTCTGCATCATGCGCACAATCTCTTTGTGAGCTCTGAGCTGATCCTCACTGGACCGTTGCTCCTCCTGCATCTGATTATGTAGTGATAATTTTATGGAGGGGGTGATGAAAAAAGAGATGATGTATTGTATGCTCTGTTAAGAGCTGGCAACAATTATCACATCAATAAGTCATTCTGACATTTTACAATTCGTTTCAATTAATAGGAGTGTATACCTATATGAGATAAAACAATTTTCTAATGGTAAGTATAAAATCCATGATGCAAAAATAGTGCAACCAGTATGTACTCACTCACATCTACATTTCTCCACTTGTTAAACAGAATGAATTTTGAGTCCTAAAAATTGTTTTGTGATGACAAGATATTTTTTATTTTTATCAAACACATCCATCAACGTATTTTGTACTTTCCCCCCAATAAATCAAAAAGAAAATTTAAAATTTCACGTGTAAATTTTCATTTTTTTAAATTGACTGTGAATTAAGTTTTTGTATTTAAACTGTACAATTATTGATTATGAGTATCTTTGAAACCCTTTTGCTTTTAACAAGACATGCTAAGTAGGCATCTAAAACGTGCTTGGGTTGAGAAAAGTTAACAAGATATGATGCAAATGATTAACATGTGAAATGAGTTTTGTTGAAAGCATGCTAGTTTATGTTGAAGGGATTATGTTGTATTTCATATTTAAAAGCTAGATAAGCCGAAAATTCAACTTTAATGTTTCGTGGTTAGTAATCCCTGTTCAAAGATTATGTTTACATGCCTCATAAATTCTTAGAAGCTCCTTTGATAATTGAAGTCTAAGACAAGTCAATATCTATATTCATGGCAGTATCCTTGTACGAACAAATTTAATAACAGGCTACACAAATCAAATTTAAGTTTAAATCGAAAGTAGGATTATTCCAGAATTTCTGAATATTTCTTTTTTTTTCTTCTTCTTACTTTATGTCAGTTTTCAATCATTAAAGTAGTGGGGGTTGTAAAAATTTCAGCTTGTTTTGTCACTTGTTATTAATTGAAAAGGTCATTAACTATACCCTTACATGTTCGATAATATGCATGCAAAAGATTGAGGTAAAGGAAAGGAAAGAGAGAAAGTTTGAGGATATTGACAAAGGTTGATAATTTGACTCCAAGGCAAGGACTAAAAGCACAATAAACTTGGTGCAGCACATGCTAAACATACCATTTTGCAGTTATAACATGATGGGCATGCCATGTCTAGAGCAGACTCCAGAGAGTTATGTCGTTCCTTTACCGATGTCTTGGGTTGCTCCTTCACTGGTTCTTTGCTCATTTTAAAGTTGCGTATGGCATTCATGAACTTGAACTTTCCTGGACCAGGTGATGCAGGCGATGTGGGAGACTTAGCCATGGAGGCGCCATGCTTCTGTGAGGCCTGCACTCCTGGGCCAAGCTCCTGTGGGGGTTTTGATTTCATTACTGTTGTAGTTTGAATAGTAAGAGGTTCGCTGACTGGCACTAGTAAAGAAGAAGAGGGCACTATCTGTGTTTCTGGTGGGCGATCACCCACAGTTTCTCGAGTCCTGGATGGTAATAACAAGTGTTGGGAAAAGTCCTCTGGGCTGATTCTATCACCACCTCCTCTTGATGGCTGCTGTTTGCTAGACAAATGTCTTGTTTGTCCAAGTAAAGCTGTAGGATCCAAACTAGGGTCCAGGAGTTCCTCTGTGGAACCTTGGGGTGAGCATGACGACTGAGTATCGGACAGGTCTACATGCCACTGTGTTTGGGACAGGGACCGATCTATCGTCTGGTTGGCCACTAGCAGAGCGGCACTAGCTGGCGGGCATTCCTCAATCACAGACCACGCTTCACTTGGAACAAAGGATCTTTCACGACCTTTGGAAATCAAGAAAGCACGATTTGCTAGTAACTAAAAAATAATGGTAAAAGTTGTATGAAGAAGCAACTTTGTGCTTGCAGGAAGAAGGAATGCAGTAGCTTCAGAATAAAGCATCTGGCATAGTTTCTTAGGTAAGTGACTGTACCCCCTACATGCATAGGGGATTATTCTTTAATGATTAGATGAGATCCATCCCAACAACATCAAAACCTAAAGCAGGTCTTATAATGCAGATTTCAAAACTGCCATATAATGATTGAGATTTGTAGCAACACTTTTTCAAGTATAATTTAACTAACTATTTTTTAATAGATACAATATTGAAAAATGCTTGTTCACACATACCTTCAAAAATTATGTTTACAATGAGACCTTTTTAAAACTTCTTAGCCTCTAATTCAGTTTAGAGGAGGAAACACATTTTCTTGTTTTGTTTCTATTTCCAAACGAATATTCTATATGAAAAATAGTTGATTCATACACAAAAGATGAGAAGAACTTAAAACACTTTTAATTCATGCCTTTTGGGAGATATCACTGATTGAGAGTAATGATAAAGAAAAAACACCAGTGATGAGCACATCAAAAGCCACCCGAACTCTATAGATTAGACGCTTGCGTGGTCGTATTTCAGACTTTATACAACTTTGAAAACATATCAAATTTCGTCTTGGCATGACAGTCACATTAACATACAATATATATTATCCCTTCGCTGCTTAGTCACAAGTTCCACCTGTGGCCTGTGACTGACATTGTAATGTGTGCATCCATCACCACTTATTGGAAAGAGCTAAAAATAAAAGTTGTAAATTGATAGTATTTGATCATCCAGGTGATCTAAGCCTCTGTAACTAAAATTATACAATACCGTGACGTAATATATGGGTCAAAATATAAACAATGAAGACTAAACATATGAAGGGCGAACTGGCTCAAAGGCGTTGGTTTCCATATTGGGAGGTCCGCGGTTCGAATCCCATGATCAGCAGATTTATCTGTCTGATTTCGTTCCCTGTAACTCGTCGGTGTCAGTATAATGTCATACTCGCCCTGTCTCGTGTGTGGTAGCACATAAAATTGTCAGACGTCAGTCTCAGGGCGCGTCCACATTAAAGTATATACAGTTCTGACGTTGGACGTTAAACCAACTCAACCCAACTGATGCTTCCCAACTGAACCAATCATACGAAAGGCAGGTTATTGAAGTCCAAAGAGGATGACTATAGCTATGTTGTTTTTATCAAAGCTCCTACCTGTAAGACGCAATGAGGTAAACGTCTTCCTGAGTTCTTCCCTCAGGTTCAGCAGCATCGACTTTGAAGAGTCGTCTGTCCTGCTGTTGTCTCCTCTGCTTCTCATGACCACCTGATCCATGACAGATTCTGCAGAGTCCCCCGAGGCATCGCCGTCCCCCCTCCCCGCGTTTAAAAGGCCGCTGCTTCCAATATGTGTCTGTTGATTGATAGAAACACACCTGACGAAAACAACACTGACCTCGGAACCTATTAATTTTGAACACTATGAAGGCCATCTGTTGCTAGTATTATGTTTTGTGCATATTTATGTTTTGAAATTATTTTTAAGTGTCATTGTTCCCATAGCACAATACTTTACCAAAGACAATACAAAGGTAAAATTAACACTTTGAATTAGACATACTTTCTTAAATAAAAAGTAAAATAATGAACAATACACATCACCTCAGTTGTATAACATCCTTTCTCATTTTTAAAATACTATACTTTTCGAATAGTTTTTTTTTCTTTCTTTTTTTAATGGGATAGGAAATTATACAACTGGGGAGACAAATGGCTTGCCGGATAGTTTCAACAACAACAAAAACAGGAGCAAAGGCGAAAACGACTACAGAAGGGGAAAAAACGTTATTGACAACTAAGATATTTGAAAAGGACAAATAATGCAAGATATTTTTCAGACAGTTTACAATTTATATCCATTTATGATTGTCAATGAAAGGGTTTGCCAAAGAAAAATAACATGTGTGTCAAATTATGTTAGAAACGAATGAATTAATTTACCTCTCTCTCTCTCTCTCTCTCTCTCTCTCTCTCTCTCTCTCTCTCTCTATCTATCCATCAATCCCTCTGTCTCTCCGTCTGTCTGTCTCTACAACCACTCTCTCTCTCTCTCTCTCTCTCTCTCTCTCTCTCTCTCTCTCTCTCTCTCTCTCTCTCTCTCTCTCTCTCTTTCTCTCGCTCGCTCCCGTCCTCCCTTTCTCTGTTTTAACTACACACCTATGTCAATTATCTACATTACACATTTCATTAATCATAAACGAGGCGAAACAATTAAAACAAAACAAAGGGCAAATGAAAATAACTTGCCATGATCGGCCAACTAGCTTTACAACAGAGGCTCAATTCAAACACTAGAGAGCTGAATCATCCAATCTAGTGAACTTCGGTTACATCGCGTCTATTTTATGTACAACCATAAAGTTATACATGTACTGGTTTATGTGAATCAATGACAATTAACATGTGCAATTGTGTATGACAAATACCGTGCGTGGACACATGGGAGACAGGAAGAGATGGAGGATAGATAGTGTGTGTGTGTGTGTGTGAGAGAGAGAGAGAGAGAGAGAGAGAGAGAGAGAGAGAGAGAGAGAGAGAGGGGGGGGGGGGAGAGACAGAGAGAGAAGGGAAAAATAATTTAAATGAGAAATAGATCATGATGGCTAAGTGCTTAAAAAGTGTTTAAGGATCTCGAGGCATGAACAGCGCGTTAACTCAGTACATTTATAATGCATCTACAGCACCTGCAAGGATGCTATGCACATATTATCACTTCTTTTTTATCACTAAAAACATCCCGTAAAAATAGTCATTATTGTCAACAAAATGCATTGAGAAAAAATTGGGAGAGTCAAAGATTCCAAAGTCGTGTAAAAATAATATAGCTAAAGTGTTTATACATAAAACTAGTCTGTTTTAGAAAGCTTATTTTAGGCGTAGTAAATCTATGCGTAGTGTTAATACGGGTTTTAAAATATCCAGGGCCAAGACTTTCAAATAATACCATTAGTTATTAAATAAAAAAGATATGGGTTAAGCGACTATCGAGAGGCAACTAAGAAGTAACAAGCTCTTCAGTTTACATTTATTCAAAACTTGTGATGAATAACCACTTGTAGTACCCTAGGAGGCGAAGTAGACAGAGCGGCATACAGTCATAGACAATCAACGCAACTCGAAGGCTGATATCATTTATGATATCATCTTCCCGTTGATTGTATATGAGTGTACTTTCACACGTCATTGTCAATTCATGAAGACACTAACATACGTTGAGTAATATTATTGGCGTCAGTAGATTGAGAGTTTCCACATTCAATTCTATAAAAAAAAATACAAAAAATAAAAAGCATACCGGTTCGACTCTACAGAAAGTTTTACGTGCTCAGTTGATTAATGTGGTAGAATTTGCTCCCAACCTTTCTTGATGCGGTTTTCTTAATGATTCACTTTTAGAAGCATGTGTTTAAAAAGGTATCAAAGAAAGTATCTGGTGCAAGTGATAGCTTAGCCTATCTGGTGCTTTTTTTTCAACTCTACAGTGAAGCTTGAAACAAAAACTGAAACAAGAAAGAATCCTAAAACATGCCGAATTCAAGACAAAGGTAGTATGCAAGGTACAATTACTCTCCAACAACAGCAACAAAACCAAAAACAACAACAACAATCTTTCTCTAACTTCTTTCTTTTTTTCCTTCCCCTACTCCAGGTCCATCCGTTAATAGTTTCCGCTTGGCCCGAGGCCCTGTGCTGAAGCATGTCTAGCACGCGGCTAAATCCGGGCCTGCAAGACCCAAAGAAAGGACTTCAGAACGCCAAACAAGCTCAGCGCTGGACTGTCATAACTAGATCTAGATTCTTATTTCGAACCTCGGGGGCACAGCCGGCAGGTGATGTGGGCTCCAATTTATTAGCCCAAAGCCGTGACTAGTTGTCCTGAAATAGAACTAAATTAAATACATTTATCAAAAAAAATTCCGCTTGGCCCGGGGCCCTGTGCTTAAGCAAGTCTAGCACACGGCTAAATCCGGGCCTGCAAGACCCAGAGAGAGGACTTCAGAACGCCAAATCCACTCAGCGCTGGACTGTCATAACTAGATTCTTATTTCGACCCTCGGGGGCACAGCCGGCAGGTGATGTGGGCTCCAATTTATTAGCCCAAAGCCGTGACTAGTTGTCCTGAAATAGAACTAAATAAAAAAAATAAAGATAAGCTTACCTGTTTGCCGCGCAAGACGTCCTGGAGGCGCGTGGACGTGCGCTCACTGTACAATCGCCGCTTCTTCTGCAGAGCGTCCAGCCAGAAAAACATGCGCACTCGGTCCAGAGCGTCAAGGCTGTACGTCTTCCCACCAGAGCTGGCACGAGGAAGCAGCACACGATGACATTTTTTTAGATTTATGGAGAATACACTTGGTGACATTGTTGATGTTAACGTTTAAAATCAAAAAAAAGATATTTCCATGTCCCCATAGAATATTCCGGACTTTATGTGGGGATAAAGCAGCGAAGACAAAGTGATGCAAGAAAGACAAGGGCATAATAATTGTGTTTCATTTTAAAGTTCAACTGCGAGAAGTAGAGAATAAAAGTAGAATACAGAATTATATAACGGTAAATAAACGAGCGTTTATCAAAGCGGCATTATAATTTTGTCCATGACAAAAGTAAAGATCAGTGTAAGTGTGTGTGTGTGTGTGTGGGTGTGTGTGGTAGAACCTAGGAGGAAGGTAAACGGGAGATACATAATTAAAGACGGGGAGCTTGTTGTGGCGCACTGGTAATGACAAAGAGAGATGGGGGAAGAGAGAGAGAGAGAGGTTTGGGGCGGGGGGATAAGGAAGGGGGAGATATGACAGGGAAAGGACAAAAAAAATAGGGATTTATGAAATATAACTAAAACAGTAGAGACAGATGGTGTTGCAGCATAATGTTTTCCTATCCCATGTAGACTACTTCCGTAGACTACATGTAAGTATGACATAATTTATCTGTCCTACTTGAGAACCCGCTTCCCAATGTTAGTTACAGTGAATTAGACTCCCTATTACGCATACCATTCACTTAATTTTTTTTCCAGATTTTAAATAACTACACATGAAGAGGCAATAAACAAATTATAACCTAGAAATTGATACAGCTAGCGAATATTGCGACGCTTATTGTTTCATATCACCATTCGTTAGGATCTAAGGGTGTAATTTGAAAACCATGAGACATGTAACCACTAGCCAATGGCCAGTCGCTGTGAATCGCCACAAACTTTGCCCCGTTGACTTTTAATTTTTCACGTATCTTGATGTTTTCCAGAGCAAAAATAAGTTTATGAGTCCCTCGTGATGGCAGTTTCAGTTTGTGTGTGTATGTGTGTGGGGTTTTTTTTTTTCATCGGTTACGGTAAAGCCTTTTTTAAACAGCGTGAACTTCAGCAAACGCCACGGGATATTACTTTTTTTTAATATGTGGCAAATGCGGCATAAAAAGTTTCTATTACAAATTATAAATCTTGCTTTTTACTTTTAAAATTATTTTTCTCTCGTTCAAATTACTGTCGGGTGTAAATCCACCTATTCAGTGGAAGAAAGCAACCGTCCAAGGGTAAAAAAAAAAGGTAACCCAACGTATCATTTTCTAGGCTTCCAAAAAATAACAGGCAGGGTCACCGAAATAAATAAACGTTCGCATTTAGAACCAAAGTGAGCCATATCATTAAAACATTAGGTAAAGTTTGGACAGTTTACATTCTTTGTCTAGTAGGTCGAACGGAAAATATTCGCTGAGTATTATTCTGCCCCAACGATGATAGTAATTTGAAATAAATAGATCACTATTACCCTTCTTATGTTAAAAATGTGCTCACTTCAATCAAATCGGTGACTTTGCCTGTTACTTTAGGTATCCTCCACCTTCAAATTTAAATTTGGACACGAGAATTAAAAATAGCCACAATCATTAAACCATAAAAGGAGAGTATAGGCAGTATTGATGCGACAAAAGCTTTCCAAATACAGATTAGCTTCAATGACACGCTGACTAAGCTCCTTCGAAGTACACATGTAGTAACATGCGATAATATTTGAGAGCCCATGATTAGCCTGCTCCTATGTAAGTACATGTATATATCGTTAGATTGTCCTAATTGCCCGCATTTTAATGCTGTTGCGCTCGGGTCACTAGAGGAATTTCAATGCTGTTGCGCTCGGGTCACTAGAGGCCTCGCGAAAATGGACCCTTTAGCGAAAACAAAGACGATAGATTACACCGGCGTCCAAAAATAACATTACTGTACCCTAAAATATTCAGCCAATGGGTGGTCAGAAAACTCCACACCTAAGGGGGGGGGGGGGGTTACGTCATCTGCAGTCGTCGTGTAGTTCGCGAAGTTTCAACTTAAACAACGTCAGCAACACTGAATGGCTCTATGTGGGACGGGAGAGATAGAGAAGGAGAGAGAGAGACAGAGACACAGAGAGAGAGAGAGAGAAAGAGAGAGAATGGGAGACATTAATTGATTAGCGCAGCCTCATCTATTTACATTAAAATGAACACAATAAACGGCATTGCATTAATTGGTGCATTCTATAATTAACAAAGCACACATGATGTTTGGTTGCAATTAGCGAGTCGGGAAATAGTAGTTTCAGTAAATTTCGCCTCGAGATATATCTCTTTCACACACTGAGAGAAAGTGTCACGCGAAGGAGTATAACGTGGAGTCCGCAGGGAAAGAGATTATGGGTAGACCCAAAGCGACGTGAGAATAATGCACTGGACAGTAGAATGGAAGAAATAGGAAAATAACGGAAAAGCTTCGTTGACGATATTTGCTTCCAATGAGATAATAATAATAATAATAATAATAATAATAATAATAATAATAATAATAATAATAATAATAATAACAATAATAATAATAATGATGATGATGATGATGATTATGATTTTGAAGACGAAAGCAAGAAGAAGAAG
>RQTK01000454.1:100384-113769 GCA_003991915.1 Elysia chlorotica
AAATACTGTAGCAGGACTAGTACGGGTTATTATTATTAATTATTATTATTATTATTATCACCGTATTGTTGTTGTAGTAATATTTTATATTGTTGTTGCAGTTGTTGTTGTATTTGTCATATACGTATGATGGCTTACATTTACAACAAACTCATAAAATAATGTGGTAAATCGGCAAATAGGTTTTCAGAACCTCATGAGAAGCAAAATAAAAATTATAAATATCAGCAGCCTAGTAGTAATACTATGGAGACTCATAGTCATACAAAAATTAGCCCTCGTACCCATTATTTCCTTAAAGTTAGTGAGTTACATACAAATAAAAAACAAGGACATCGTATGGCTATTGGAATAATGGATAGAGATGCCAAGAAAAAGAAAACGCGAGAAACGTTATTTCTAGGACAAGACACCGAATCCGAGAAGTAGGACTATCTTAGGAGTATGAGTATGACTAGGACTAGTAGTAAGACTAGGATATATATTGAAACTAGCAACGAAGTAATCGTCAGCGTTAGGCGCTCTTTTTGTTTCAGATTTGATTTATGGCTGTTTTGTTATGTGACTTATATATACCTCACCCGTGATTACCCACGCTTTGTCTTTTTTGTATATAGAAGTTATATCCTTGATCTCTCTTTTACCCTAAATTAACAAAAAGAAAAATACCTCTATAAAAACACGTTGCCTGAAAGTCTCTGTGTCGAATATATTTTACTGATGGAATTGTTGTCTTTGATCTCGGAAAAAAATTGTTTAATTTACACTAAATTTTGTACTTTTTATTATTTTAAGAAAAAAAACCAGTAATCGTGGCGCCATAGAAAATAAACAGAAAAAGAATAGTCGCTTTTCCCCGCAAAGCTTCCCCACTTCTCAGATTTTTGTGCTACATGTTGCCCCTGGCCTTTTTCACATTATGTGATTAAGCTTACATTGTTATTTTTGTTTCAGCATTTTTCTCATCGCCCTCATCCGTTTCGTTTGTATATACACACATTCTACAATCAATGGTGCAACTATTTTGGCATATTCTATCTCTATAGTTACCTTAGTTGCTTACCACTATTCGAGTCCAAGTATATTTGGTTAATTTGCGCGATATAATCGTTTTAATGTGTGACCCTTCAAATTAATTGGCTTTCAAGTTTATTTTGTATATGTTTAGCATTCCTCTAGAAACAACAAGTTCGTATTAACTTTTAGCATACGGATCTCAAAACCATGTTTGTACGGAGGAGTAAAGAAACCATCAAGTTTGGTGAACTGAAACTGATAACTCTCCTTTTGACTTCTTTCCGTAAGATAAGATATACAATGTTTTGATTTAAAAAAAAACAACAACAAAAAAAAACAACGTTCGCTTGGATTTGATTATGGTTTATTTATGTGTGTGCCACAGCCTGTGGCCAGCCGTTGTTATGGCTACGACCTTGAGTTACATCCTGTGTCCAGCCGGATACAAAAAGTTAAACTTAATATCATTTAAAAAGCTAAAAGTCGAGACAGGAATGGAATGTTAAGTGTCCCCCCAAAACCAATGCATGTGCGACATAACTACTATTTTTAGCGCGTTTAGATCATTATATTGCCGCTATTGTTAGGTGGGACAAATTTCTTCTGTGCCATCTTCTACTTCTATGCAGCGTAAAAAAAACCCCAAAACAACAGCAACAACAACAACAACAAAAAACAAGAAGCCTAGAAAAAAAAGATACCCAAATAAAATAGAAAGAAAAAAAAAACAACAGTAGAAAAAGTAACAAATACAGTGATGTATTTATGAAAGAAGAAAAGCGCCAAAAAATAATTTCTGTAATTATGAATTTTATGGGAACAAACTTATTCTTACCGTATGCGTTGACGTGGAAAAGCGCGTGAATCTACCAGAATCAAACAGTCTTAACGGTATAGTTCTACAATCTAGATTTCATCCTTTATCTAGAAACATGTTTATTATGAAAGTGGTTTTCAGAAACTGGAAGTTTTAACAATCTGCTCAACAGGGCTCGAAAATAAAGAACGTCGTGGTGTGCAACCACTTTACAATATTATGATTTAATTGTTAACAACAACAACAACAAAACAAACAAAAAAGGAAAGGAAAAAAAAGGAACACAGGAACTTAACTACTATACATTCATGAAGAGACAAAAATCTTAAAAGCTCCGTTTTGTCATGGACATGCTCCGCCCCTTGGAGCGCATGCGCCCTCTGTGAGGACCAGGCGATGAGTCTTGGGGCTGTTCCTGCCACTTTAAGCTCTGTGGCTGCAGCCAATGCGGCTGCTGGATGCACACACCAGCAGACCCAGATCCTTGTAAGTCTAAAATTTGAGACTTGAGCATCGCCAACTCTTTCTCGTGTGTCTCTTTCATATGTTGCATTTTCTGCGTATAGAAAAATAGCGGCAAAATTAGTACATGTATTATTTGCGAAAATGCGGTCTTTCAGGTTTAGACGGCTGTTCTAAGAATCAGAGACCCGACAGCGATCAGTCACATAAACACAGACGCAAGAATTGAAGAACAAGACATACGTTTTCATCCTATTTGTGAACATCCAAAGACAAAACATTCACCACTTTATAGATTGATTACATTGAAATGAAATACAGTTTATACTAGGCCTACAATTTCAAGTGTTCTGGACAAAATAATAGATTGTTTTCGTAAAAAGATATTATAAACACAATGCAGTAACTGAAACATCATAACATATTATGACTAAATTGTTTTTTTTAAGACCCCAGTCATGCTTACCAGAGTTTGTGTTGCTTTTCGTTAAGGATAGGAAAGACCACTGGCAACATTACATAAACAAGTCTTTTTTTTAGTGTGAGCCTACCCTTCGCATAACGTCCTGGTTGAGAACCTGCTGCTGCTGCTGCATCAGCCGCGCCTTCTGTCGCTCGCATTGGGCCAGCTTGCTCTCAAACTTATAGTCAAGGCGGAATCAAAGGATACTTCAGTAAATATAAATACAATCGTAGTCATAGACAGGGTTATTACACAACTAATTGTAATTCTTTTATGCTGTCTGCAATGCCCATCTCGGTAAACAGTGGTGTTTGTAAGCTTATAAGTAGGACATTAGAATTTAAGCTAAATACAGTTTTATCCCAATAATCATGCCGCACTTTTATAGGTGCACAGTATGTGATATTCTCCTACATAGAAGGACAAACTTCAAACAAAGAAGAAATCCGTGTTTCGCATACCCAGGTAGAAAAGTACAGTTGAAACTTTCTTAGCCTCACCACTAGGTGGAACATAACTATGTGGGCTAGTAGGTTCCAAATACGCAATTGGTTTGACAACTGTTCTTCAGATTCTGATAACTGGCTTCTCTAACTTAAAAAAAAACTATGGAGATATTTAAAAGAACAAGATTGTAAATTATATCATTAGTCTCACATAAAAGTAAGAATTAGAATGTGCCACTTTGGCAAATTGCGCCAAAATAATGGGCCCTTCTTCAATAACGTTATGATGAGTCGCCTTCAAGAGTGCATAAGGTTAAGAAGAACATGTTAGAATGTGAAATGTAATGTTTAACCATCTCACCTCCATAAAAATCCTAGAAATTTCTCGGTCTTTCTCTTTCAATGTATTTGTTAACTGGGTTTCTGAGGCTGCTTTAGCTGTCTGCTCATCATGGAGCATCTTCTCCAAACTCGCCACTTTTTCTTCACCTATGTGAAAATGCGAGTTAGAGATCAGTTAATAAGTAGTGCGTATAAATAATATTATATATACTCAATCCACCAAAATAAGAAAGCACAGGAGAACACGCACGTAAAAAATGTTTAGCCAAAGATTCAAATGGGATGGGAGGATGGAGAGAGAAAAAAAAGGGGGAGGGTGTGATGAGATAAAAAACTCAATAGTGAGATCTACAGGCAGACAGACATAGATACAGAGACAGAGAGATTTAGATGGAAAAACGGGTCATGGTAAAGACAGCGTACCCTTTTCCCATGTAACGTAGGCGTAACTATGTAACACAATACATTTACATTGTTTATTTTTTCTGTTTTCATTGATGTTCGCATTTTTGTCATTTTAATTTTGTTTTGTTTGGGGATAATATTAACTTGTACATAATTTTCACAACTGAAGGTAGGAAAACTATGAGTAATACCAGATTCGTTATTCATTGTTATTTATACGATATGTCCTTACGTATTGACCGTGTAAATATTAGTACGACTATGGTTTACTATCCCCAAAAAATGGGATGGATGTAAATAAAAATACTCTTCGTGTATATCCATTTTTTGTATAGAAAATACATTGTGCACATTCTTACATTCTTCTTTGATTTTAGATGTCTTTTCCTCGCATTCTTCAAAGAGAGATACTTTTAGATTTTCAATGTCCACCTTATACTGTGATGTCTTCTCAGAGAGTTCCTGAAATGTTTAAACAATGAAATAAATAAAGATTTTTTATTTATATATTACTCATTAGCAGGGCTTCTTCGGGAATTTTGAAAAAGAATAAACTTGACTCTTAGTGACAACGTTACACCCCTCCCCGTGTCAGTATGATGTGACCGGCTGAAACAGGAGTCATGGTATCCCCGCACTGTTTCTGTGTGACAGCACTTATATTGGTATACGTTCGTCTCGGGACTCGTCCACAATAGCCTTTATAGTGCAGACGTTGGACACTAAGCAAACAACTCAAAACGATCCATCGTGCCTACAAGTTAGTATTCCCTGCCTCTCTTCCTGCCATCCCCCGAGAGCAACACAACAATATCTTTTTTCTGACCACACCGATAAAACTACACATTCACCAAAACCTCTACAATTCAAGTTCAATCCTGACCCAGAACTAAAACCTTATGTAATTAACCACGCCACTGTTCAAAACTTAGATGCTTTGTACTTAAAGACATCAAGGCGTGAATTAAAAGATTATTCTCGGTATCTCCAAAGATCCCATTTTTATAAACAGCTTGCAAATTGAAAAAAAGAACCGCAAGAAGAGCTGGACTTATTATTCATAGTCAACTGGGAAAGAATTTTGTGAGTGTTGTAAATTATTCAGAACCACCGGTGAGACTACTTTCACGTAAGAAATCAGGGTTCAACAACTGGAAAAACGTTTAAGAGCGATTGTCCCTGAATGAAAACAGTGATATTCAATAGCAAATCTGTAAAATGACCTTTACTTGTTGGGAAAACAAAGAAGGGTGTTAGACACCTCGTTCGACTCACAATTGAAAATATAAGTTGAATACTTGCATCAGGTTTTTAGGACTGTGTCTGTTGAGATGTTTTGTGCGAAAGAGGACTTCCTCTACGTGGTTATGGAAAACTTGGATTTGCACATAACGCGACAGAGAAACAAAGGACGTGGGCACGAGTCATATGTATCATCTACTCTAAGAGTTTGAAGAAATGTTGCCAAAGTAAGATCAGCCATCATTGAAGAGGTCAAAGATGCAAAGTTCTCCATTATTAGTGTGTATTCCACCTCAGACATAAACCAAACCGATCAACTGACATTCATTTTTCGTTGCGTCAGTAAAGCTGGTCTACCTGTAGAGACATTTATGACCTTCATACCAATAAGTACACGATGCAGAGTCTCTCACGTCAGAAATTTTGATAGCTATTGACAAATTTGGACTAGAGCTTCGGAATTGCCATGGTCAGATTCAAAACTACGATAATGCTAGTAACATGGCTGGACGCCTCAGAGGTGTACAGGCCCGTGTCAAAGAGATGAATCCCAAGGGTCCATAACGTTCCATGCTCGGCTCGTTTTCTACATGTGGTTAGTGTTCATGCAGCTGAATGTTGTGTACACGCAAATTGTTTTTTCAGATTCGTCCAAGCATTGCACAACTTCCTTTCAAGCTCTCTTTCTGACATTGCAGAATCTTATCTTATACTTTGTATCATCGTTGGGGCTTGTTTGTGAAACGCATCGATGGCCCTACACCCAAATCATTGTGAGGGACTAGATGGTCGGCCCGACATAATGTAACAGCAGTATTAAAATCCAATTACAAAAAGATTGTATCATTAGTGCTTGGCATCTCTCGTGACATGGATGAATCTCCCCTAACCCGGTATGAGGCGACATCCTTGCACAACAAAGTGGACAATTTTGAAATTGCTGTGCTGTATGTATTTTGGGAATAAGTTATGGCACGCTTTAACATTGTCAACAAAAAATTTCAGAACCCATCACTCAACCTGGGAGTCGTATACAAGTAGTATGATTCTCTAACTGCTTTCTTAGGGACTATTTCGAGCGAATTGGACAATGTGCCACATCCCTCGTCGAAGAGGCTTCCTACCAATACAAACACATTGCGAAACGCAAGCGCTTCCATGACGAAACGAGAGATGTTAAAGCTGTTTTCTCGCACCGGGAGCAGTTGAGAATAAACACCTTCCTCGCCATCGTTAACTGCCTTTTGTACTTGAAAAGAGAGAGATCTACAAGACTTGGCTCAAGATTTTGACATTCTCTTTTAACTTCACAAGAATCCTGTCAGCAGCAATATGACTTTTGTGAGGACGGTCTAGAGCCATCATTTCCGGACGAACTCTGCGAAAGTGGTGCAACAACAGCTTTACCATATTATTATAGAAATCACACTGAGGCTCTTTCTCACCATAACCTTTGCCAACGAAAAGGGTAAAACTTACGAAAAGATCCGTCTCGCGTAAAACAGAGGAAAAAAGAAGCCTAGCTCTCATGACGATTGAATCCAAAACGATAAACTCTCTATACGTTGAGGACAACATCGAGGCATTTGCCTAGCAAAACGCCAGGAGAAAATATAAGGTATGTTTTTCATAATGTATTGTGTATGTGTTTAGGTGAAAACGATGCAGACAAGCTCGGGTAGGTTTCAACTACTTATACTTTGTAACAGAAACTGGTCTATAAATGTACTTGTCCTCTTAATCCACATTATTGGTGAATTCCTACAGACCCAAATCTACATCTAAGCATGTTTTAGAATATTATACTATTATAGTTTTCCATCAGTACGGGGTTACAATGAGGTAGTCATCGAAGAGTCACGCGGCTCGTGGACAGCCTAGGGTCTCGCACTTTAGTTAACGCGACTATAATATATCATTATTATATATCATCTAAGCCATCGTTAACTGCCTTTTGTCTGTATTTGAAAAGAGAGGAGACATCTACAAGACTCTGGCTCAAGATTTTGACATTCTCTTTTAACTTCACAACAATCCTGTCAGCAGCAATATGACTTTTATGAGGACGGCCTAGAGCCATCATTTCCGGACAAACTCTGCGAAAGTGGTGCAACAAAAGCTTTACCGTATTATTATAGAAATCACACTGAGGATCTTTCTCACCATAACCTTTGCCAACGAAAGGGGTAAAACTTACGAAAAGATCCGTCCCCGAAGCCTAGCTCTCTTGACGATTGAATCCGAAGCGATAAACTCTCTAGACGTTGAGGACACCATTGAGGCATTTGCCTAGCAAAACGCCAGGAGAAAATAATTATAAGGTATGTTTTTCATAATGTATTGTGTATGTGTTTAGGTGAAAACGATGCAGACAAGCTCGGGTATGTTTCAACTACTTATACTTTGTAACAGAAACTGGTCTATAAATGTACTTGTCCTCTTAATCCACATTATTGGTGAATTCCGACAGACCCACATCTACATCTATGCATATTTTACAATATTATACTATTATAGTTTTCCATCAGTACGGGGTTACAATGAGGTAGTCATCGAGGGGTCACGCGACTCGTGGACAGCTTAGGGTCTCGCACTTTAGTTAACGCGACTATATCATTATTATATTATAACATCTAACTATCTCTGTATTTGCCTATATCTCTATCAAGCTATTCCCCACCCACATCCCCATCATCATTGTCTCTATCTGTGTTATCAAATTCATCATTAATATGCTATTTTGATTATTGAATAAAAAGGAAATAAAAACACACTTGCTCTTTCTGAAGTAGCTTGGTTTTCGTAGCACGTATTTCATCTGTATGGAAGGAGAAGATGGGAAGATGCGATAAATGTGTTATATGCTTGGTCCAGTCTTGTATATGATAAATACATTGTAGCCTATGCTTTATCGTAGCCTTTATACATTGTAACCTATGCTTTATATGTTTATATGTCGCCGTATATGACCCTCCAGGGGAACCTAAGAGACGTTAAACCCGGAGACAGACCGCTCTCTCTCTCTCTCTCTCTCTCTCTCTCCCTCCCTCTATAGAACCTATGTATATATGTTCGTTACAAGGAACAAAAGCATGTTTTAGGGGCAAACTAGCTCATATGGTAGAGCGTTGGTCTTCAGATCCACGATCGGCAGATTTTTTTAGTTTTGGGCCGGTGTCAGTATAATGTGACCGGCTGAGACAGGGGTCATGGTATCCACGCCCTGTCTCTTGTGTGGCAGCACATAAAATTGTCAGACGTAAGTTTTATGGCCCGTCGCCGTATATGACTCCCTAGAGGAACCTAGAAGACGTTAAACCATATAGAGAACATTGTTAACAATTACGTTCCTTGGTTCAATCACAATAAATTATCTGTCGGTTTATAAATAAAGCCTATGACAGACCATTAACCGAAAACCCAATTATTATAATCAACTTTCATTTTACAATGGATACACGCATTAAGTGAGGTAGTTTATAATTCTACGGTGGTGAATAGAAAAGAATACACTAATTTTTTTTAAACACCACAATTATTGATACAAATCAATTAATAATTATGACTATAAGATACCATAGCCTAGCGGTTGATTTTGCTGACCACCAACAGACGCTGTCTGTTCGTGGCGGTAGTGAATGAGTTAATGGAAATTTGTTGAGAAAGAAGATGTTAATTTTCTTGAACGCACATTTTATTTAGCATTACTTTTTTTTAAAGCTCACAACAACATAAAAGTTAAATGTCGACTAAATGAGTTATATATGGTCTGTTATTTTGTTGAGAGAAAAGAAAGATAGCTTGAAATATCATTTTATCAGTACATGTGTTCCTCATTCATTAGGTTAGTCGTGAGGTTTTATTAAAAGATATTAATGGTCGAATGGAACTCCTTTCTATTCGTAGATAAGAGGTGTATACAAACCTTCCAATTCACAAATAAGTTCAAGCTGCTGGTGACACTGGCCGTTAGTTTTCTGCAGCTGGTTACATTCTGCAAGTCAGTGGGACATTATTGTTGAATTTTCTTTTTTTTAAAATAAATTTCAACTATGAAATCCACATAATGCAATTTTCGTTCTTTTTATCATAAGGACTATGTAGTTTGCAGACAACTTCACGCAAAAAACAACCATGGCGAAATCATTCATACAGTTTTGTTTGATTTATAAATTTTATCATGCTATCTTCAATGAAGTATGATTTAAAAATTGCAAGGCAAAAAAAAAAATCATATATATATATATATTGGTTTTTTTTATATAAACTGATATTTCTTTGTTATGACTTCTTTTGGTTAATGAATTTTTCAGTAATTATTAAATTACCTTCTTGAAGTCTTAAATTTTTCTCACGGGTACTTTCATAACTTTGCTCTACTTGTTTTATGTGAGATTTGTTTCCATCAACCTCGTCTACCAAGTTTGAGTACTGCTGCAGAGATAGAAAAAAACAACACCAAACAACAAGAATGAATAAATTTATAAATGTAATAATAAAAACATAATTAATTAAGAAAATTTTTAATCCAAACAACAGGGCAATGCTATAATTGCATTGTCAAATCAATTATCGCAATCCATTTATTTTGCATGTCTCATAAACTTGGAACTTTTCAAAACGGACATGTAATCCTTCTTATTTCAACAGAAACGGTTAACACTAACACAAGAAAGTAGGGGATCGCTCACTGTTTCAGCTGAGAAGGAAACTAATCATCTAATGCATCGTGCCAATGCCAACGTATCGCTGTATCTTAACCGCTCCTCTGTCTTTTCTCAACCTGAGTCCATAGATAACAAACTCAACTGGTATAAACACATAGAACTTCTTTCTAAAAAGATACACAAAAGATTGTTTCTATTGAAAAAACTTAAGACTTTCCACGTAAGCAATGATATCTTAAGATATTTTTACAGATCAATCATTGAAAGTGTTATTACCTTTGGTATAAATTGTTGGGGTGGGAACATAGCATCTACAGACAAACAAAAAATAAATAAAGTAATAAAAAGATCAGAGAGAATAATTGGAGTAGACCTGGAAAGATTAGATGACATCTGTGAAAGAATGTCAGCTAAAAAGGCAAACCAAATACTTAAATACACAACACACCCATTCAAAAAAGTTTTATTATATATAGTATCGGGAAGATCAGGACGATTTTTAACAATACAAACAAGAACAGAAAGACGAATAAATTCTTTCATACCATCAACTGCAAGTATGTTGGCCAAATATTGAACATTCATACATAATAATAACACATTATTATTACAGATCTGTAACACAGCTTCTATTCCTCATAATTTATTTAATTTATGTTTTGATTTTTTTTTTTTTTTTTTTTTGCAATGTCTATTTAATGAGTAATATGTGTAAACTATGTAAACGTTTAGTTATGTGCCTATAATGAATTGTTTGAAGAACCTTTGAGTAAATGTCGGTGTGAGTGTGCGTTTATGTATACTTGTAAATTTATAAATGTAATAATAAAAACATAATTAATTAAGAACATTTTAATCCAAACAACAGGGCAATGCTATAATTGCATTGTCAAATCAATTATCGCAATCCATTTATTTTGCATGTCTCTTAAACTTGGAACTTTTCAAAACGGACATGTAATCCTTCTTATTTCAACAGAAACGGTTAACACTAACACACGAAAGTAGGGGATCGCTCACTGTTTCAGCTGGAAACTAATCATCTAATGCATCGTGCCAATGCCAACGTATCGCTGTATCTTAACCGCTCCTCTGTCTTTTCTCAACCTGAGTCCATAGATAACAAACTCAACTGGCATAAACACATCGAACTTCTTTCTAAAAAGATACACAAAAGATTGTTTCTATTGAAAAAACTTAAGACTTTCCACGTAAGCAATGATATCTTAAGATATTTTACAGATCAATCATTGAAAGTGTTATTACCTTTGGTATAAATTGTTGGGGTGGGAACATAGCAACTACTACTACTACTACTACTACTACTACTACTACTACTACTACTACTACTTTTTGGTATAAATTGTTGGGGTGGGAACATAGCATCTACAGACAAACAAAAAATAAATAAAGTAATAAAAAAGATCAGAGAGAATAATTGGAGTAGACCTGGAAAGATTAGATGACATCTGTGAAAGAATGTCAGCTAAAAAGGCAAACCAAATACTTAAAGACACAACACACCCACTCAAAAAAGAATATATAGTATCGGGAAGATCAGGACGATTTTTAACAATACAAACAAGAACAGAAAGACGAAGAAATTCTTTCATACCATCAACTGCAAGAATGTTGGCCAAATATTGAACACGCATACATAATAAGAACACATTATGACTACAGATCTGTAACACAGCTACTATTCCTCATAATTTATTTAACTAATGTTTTGATTTTCTTTTTTTTTTTGCAATGTCTATTTAATGAGTAATATGTGTAAACTATGTAAACGCTTAGTTATGTGCCAATAATGAATTGTTTGAAGAACCTTTGAGTAAATGTCGGTGTGAGTGTGCGTTTATGTATACTTGATTATTATTATGTTCATTGTAAAATGTAATGCTGAAAACCATGCCAAATTTCCCTTGAGGATTAATAAAGTTATATTATCTTATCTTATCATAGATACGACAGATTTATGTCGCCGAAAACTAAGGCACGGTAAGTTATAGGAATCAGTCTAGGTAATTTTTGCAAACAGTCATGTAGTTACGTTAGTCTCGGCGCCGATAGGCACTCTAGGCGACAGAAAATTCTATTCTATAGCAATGAAATTGTCTTTTCTAAATTCTACTTGCCTCGTCGCTGAGTGAGTGAATTCATTATGTTTGGACTGGTGGAATTTTCACTGACCATTTTCTTATCGAGGAAGCATCGTAGAAATAATCTAATTTGATTTTTTAAATCAGCGATCAAAATCCAAGGGGTCACTCGAGCATTATTGGGCCTACATCTTGTCTCGTTGCTAGTGTGTATGTCACTGCGTGTTTGCGCAGAGTGAGCGGTTTTTTTTCTCCTTTTTTTATTTGTTTTTTTTTCTCGTAATTGTTAGTCAAACACCACCGAAGATTCGCGACTGTGTACAGTATGTTCGGCGACAGAAGAACTTTGTGACCTACACGCCGAAATAATTATGTTCGGTGTCTCTCTGTTGGACTATTTCCTGGATTCTCTCTTAATAATACAATGCAGTAAAATATTACTGCATCGGCTGTGTTTACATTGGAATTAAGTTTGAGCTGAATACCATCTGCTCTGTGGATGCAACCAATTTGTGCCTGGATAACCCATAACAATTTAACATTAACAGTCTCGATTGCATACACAGTTACTTGTCATGTAAATCGCAATACTTTTTGTATTGTTTTGAATGAAATAATACTAGAACTCCAGTTGATCTAGTGGGAGTAGGTCTTTACTAACAGGCGCCTTAAACCATAATACACGTTCAGATATTTGTCAAACTGTGTCGCTGGAATGTCGGTGGCGTGTGTAATGAATAATGAATTTAATATTTGCCGCAAAACAAAAACAAAAATCAAGCACTGTTTGATATTTTTCGTCAGACAAACCCATGATTAGCAACTAATTCATCTCAGCTTCTACAACTTTTTTCCTCTTCAAAAACTATTTGAAGTGACTTATAAATTAATGTCAAATTCGCAATCAGCGCAATAAAATTACCAATATTATCGTGTGATCTTCTTTACAAGTTAAATTTGATAACGTTTGTTTTTTATCTTCTACTTCTAGTTCACAATATCTAGATGTAGACCAATATTTGACAATAATTATACGGTTTATATGGCTAGACCAAACCAAGTAGCTGTGACCAAGACCTTCGTGTGAGCATGCTAATATGACGTAGTGAGAGCGCACGATCCCGTTATACTTATAGCGGGGCTTGTCAGACTCAGACTCATGCACGCATACGGTTGTAGTTGTACTACGCTAACGACGACGCCTGAACAAGTAATACATCTTTAAATTATGTAACTTTAATTAAAACACCCATGAATATCTCCTAGACCAATTATTCAAGACAAGATACTACCCTGAGGGGGGAGAGGGAGAGAGAGAGAGAGAGAGAGAGAGAGAGAGAGAGAGAGAGAGAGAGAGAGAGAGACAGAGAGAGAGACAGAGAGAGAGAGAGAGAGAGAGAGAGAGAGAGAGAGAGAGAGAGA
>RQTK01000454.1:113982-128637 GCA_003991915.1 Elysia chlorotica
TATTATTATTATTATTGTTGTTGTTGTTGTTGTTGTTGTTGTTGTTGTTGTTTTGGTTTTTGTTGTCAGCGACAGTGGCGGCGGCGGCATCGTTGTTGTTATTCCAACCAAGTTCACAGAAGAAAAAAAAAAAGAAAAAAAAGATGATAAAACTCACTTTGTACCAGTTGTCAAAAAGCGTTATGCCAAACTCGTCTTGATAATCGGTCATTATCATACAATAAACAGGCCTAATCTTGTTTGAAAAGTGCGATAGATCTAAGTTCTTGCAACTGAGTGTATTCCTGCTTGACAAAACTATGCACATACTAATAATAATATTCCAAATAAAATTATCTTCTGCTTAGAATTAGATACAAAAGTGCCCGATAACACAGTAGGCTGAAACTGTGAAAGTTTCGCGTTTCAGGAAGAAAAAAATGATCTGGTAAGTTCCATTAAATTGTAATTATTTGCAGTCTTCTTTCTTTGGTTTAATATTTATTTAGCCTTGGTCATTGTCATTTGAATTGCGATTTTTTTACTGGGCAAATCTAGCAAATCTAAAATGACAATCTCGTTTTGAACAGAAAGTTCCAATATAAATCTAGGCCTATGAGACATGCAAAATAAAATGGTTTGCCATCATTAATTTTTATGTCTGTTTGGAGTCTTATCGCGAAGTTAACACTTAAACTTTGGCAGCAATTAGTAAACAGAAGAAAAATGTGACCACAAAGGCAGACAAAAGGGTAAGGATCAAGGGTGAAAGGTCATAGAGATCTTTCCAAGCCTACTGCAATGCAATCAGTTCAGTGTGCACTTGAGTTTCACCTGGACGTACGCAGGAGGGAAGGAGGATTGTTTACAAATTATTCATTTGAACACAATCTAATAGGTAGATTCTAATCCGTACTAAAATGAAAGAAATTTACACTTAGGGGTTCACGTTCAAGTTACATAGATCTGTTCTAGTTCTAAGGAAACAGGATCTAAATCTAGACTTCAGATCATGATCTAGACTCTAGCTGTTACACGGTGTTAGTGTTACGGTATTGCTGGTGAAGCCACTAATCAAGATACTTAAGTCTGCGACTTTAAATTATATTTTATTAAACAATGTTTAGATGGCTAATTGCGCGTTTAATTTGAAAAAAAAAACAACAACAACAAAAACACTCTTTAGGCTGACAATGTTTCTGTCTAAATAATGGACATAAATGCTGTTGATCACGATTATTTTAATTTTAATTTTAATATAAAAAATAATCTTTCTTTAGACTTAGGAAATGTTAAAATCTAAAATTAGGAGAGAGCTCAGCTTTGTTCGACAATCAGACCAAAGAACATAGCACTTTAATATTGTCCATATGATATAGCAAAATTTGGCCCAAAACACTTGACTCGAGTACTTGTAAGTAGTGCGTGGGTATAGCAAAATTTGGACAAAAACCTGGATATAGGGCCTATAGATATATACGATAAGAAGGCCGAAACACTATATGCTCTCAAAATATAAATTGAGCTCTTACTAAACAACAACCAAAAGTAGCAGCATCAGAGTCTTTATAAATATATTATCATATTATTATGTCATCTCTGCAATAAAAGCATGTGAAGTAGGCTACCTGCAAAGCTAGTACTAATCAATCTTACTGAGAGCATTCATGTTATTATCTGACTCAACCAGAGTAGCCTACTCCTTAGGGTCTGTACAGACGAAGGATTTTTTTTTATGTATATATATATGTCCTTGGAATTATTTCTGTTCAGACGACGTGTACTTTTTGCAGATTCAAATATACACGAGCAATGCATATGTGTAGTTTGCACTCTAATTTTCAAGAGTGTTCACACGTATCTGATTCCCATGTGTGTATGTGAGAGGATATGTATCGATCGTCATGTTATCTTGTAAACACAAGAATGGTCTCAATCAAGATGCCAAATTGTAATACTCAACTCCAGCTGTAGGCCCCTATGTCTTGCTTCGTGCACTGTAGAATCAGAGTAAAAAATACACTACAAATATACACATGCGAATCAGACTGGTGTGAACACTCTGGTTTGGTGCATGCCGAAAACAGAGTGAAAAATAAACATGGTCTGGAGGCTTGTGTATTTTTTACTCTGATATACACATGCAAAATGGGTGAGCAGAGTGATGTGAACAGAAAAAAAAAATATACACATCGAAAATACACGCGGAAAACAGACTGGTGTGTACTCAGTTACCCATTGGGGTCCTGGTTTTAAATATGGTGGCCAAGATATTTGCTCTAAATTATAGCTCTAAGATGGATATTGAGAACTTTAACTTTAAGAGCCAAAATAGAAAAAGAATTTAAGAAAATAAAGAACCCTTCTATATTAATTTTGCGTTTGACCCGCCACTATGGCAATGTTTATGGTGTAGAAAATCATGTTATTGAAGGCACTTTAAGTTAACATTTGTTTGGGATTGAGATATGAGTTTCTTTCATTCTCTTTATTTTAAAGGTCCTTTGCTCTCAAACTTCTGCCAAGATGGGAAGTTTTTTCAGCAAAACGATGGATGAAAACCTGAAGAAACAACAAGAGTTTATGCTCAAGACGCAGCAACTTGCGGTGAGATGTTGCACCTATTTCTTTTTTATTATTTTCACTAGCACTGCATTTTGATATTTATTTAAAATTTATTTGTTTATGTTGTAAAATCATTTTAGGCTTATAAATTGCACTTAATCTATTCGTCAAATTATTTACATGTTATATGGCTCTCTATTTGGAGATTTTTAATGATGTCATCAGCCGGGTTTTATCAAAGACATAGGTTACAATAGTTATAACATTTACATTAATTGACATTTCTTTCCTTTTTAGATGGAGCGTCAAATGGCTATGCAGAATGAGGTGCGAGAAAGGCAAATGGCCATGATGATAGCCAAATCAAGAGATTTTTTCTGGTATTGGGTAACTTTTGATACTCTGGTCAGCACAGGATTATTAGTGGGGTAAGAAAAATTTCTGACTCTAAGGTGAATTATTATTTGATTCCTCATTTTGTTTTAAATTGGACAACTGTAAATGTTATAATGAACTTTGGCAAAAAGGAGGAACGTTCAAATAAATCTACATCATTTAAAAAAAATATGATCCTTTAATTCAGTTATCAAAATATTCTGCGGGGCAATTCATTAAATATCAGTATATGGCCTCTTCTAGCAAAAACCTTAAGGTATATGAATCTATCTCTTCTCTGAGTTAAGCTAAGGAGTTTATTAAGGGACTACAAAGTATGGAAAAGCTGAAAAAAAAGTTTCACTAATTTTGTACTTTGTTACTTTGTAAATTAATTGTGTAGGCTAATGATATTAAATATTTTATGTGAATCTTCCCTAAGACTTTTGTGTTTAAACATTTAAGATTGCAATTTGTATCAACTTAGCAGTTCGTATGTATTATAAATAGGATATTGGGGGAGGGGGGCTTAGGCAAAGAAAAAGACATGAAATGGGTAAAAATAAAAGGTTCCAGGTCATGATTACCATCTTTCATTTGTTTTGAGTAATTTGTTCTGAGGCTGATACTGGAAATGTCTCACTAGAACCTTTTGAGACCCTTTATTTCTTTTTTATCTGAATGTACCACTATACTTTTTTTTAAAGCGCATAATAATATAATAATGTTAACTTTTTTACAACTTATCTCAGAGCACTGAAGAGAAAAAGGTATGCCTTGCTCTTACCTTTGATTCCCCTGTCTTTTGTAACAACTTACCAGTGGGATTTGGCATATGGACCAAAGATTGAGCGTATCAGAGGTATTTTTTTTTGTCACTTATTATGTTCTATCTTGAAATTTCAAGCAATGTCTCGTTGAAACCAACTCATTCATATATTCCTTCATAGAGCATGAGATCTATTGGGGTAATTTTCTTGATAATTTCATTGACACAACTTTTATGTCTCAATATTTAGGCAGGCCTTGCCCGTTAACATGTCTGACTTAATTTAAGAAGACAGGTTAAATATTCCTATTAGTTTTTATATAATTGATGTACATGATCAAGCAACAATGAATGGATAGGTCTCCAGTGAAAAACATCGTTTCCATGCATTACAAATTTTGTATGGACAGAATATGTTTGGTTATTCATGATTAACAGGAATTTTTTTTTCAGTCTTTCGAAAATATGTTGTTCATCCTTATGAACTCCATATTATTCTCAATTGAATATTTTAAAGAGCCGAAAAAAATTCAGGTTTTAGAAGCTGAGCTGGTCAATTGGTTCTGAATAAAAATATATAGGCGAAACAGATTTATGATGATGATTAAGCTCTTTTATTTTCTACCTTGTCTTGGACTCATTGGCCGAGTACATAATCTTTTGTCTCTTTTAGATGATGGCTTCAGGTGACATTTTTTGTACCAATCGGCTTAAGTCTTGATTTATTTGCAGTCACAAAAAAGCCTTCATTTCCAAAAGATTAATGATAGGGAATTTATGAAATAGAGTGTGAGACAGTCTTAAGATTAACCCAATTGTGGAATTGGCACCAAAGATTCTCGCAGAAGTGAAGTAAAATAACTTAGGTTAAACATTTAGACTTTTTCAAATTTTGTTTATTTTTTCTTTTCTTAATTTCTTCTCCCAGCTTGAATTTCTTTTATTTCCTGGGTTATGGAAACTGCAATGTTTTAGTTATAAGTGATATTTATAAACTTTGAAGGAAGGAATATTCATGACATTTACAGAGCTGCCAACCTAAGATTCTAAATCACTTGTGGTTTTTTTTTTGCACATCAAACTTAAACCATCAAGCATGGAACAGAAAAGATGTCATAAATTGTCAAACTGACAGAGAGGGGCTTCTAAGTACATAGGCATCTTTTCTAATCCCACAGCCTCTTATACTCCTTGGCAAATTATAATTAGGTCTTTTTAAAAAAGTAATTGAGAAGTAAGAACTAAGGATTGGGTTCAATTTTTTTTTGCTGTTGTTCTTTTTTATACATGTATTTTGGAAGCAGAATATAAAACTATAAATGTCTGCAAAAAAATTAATGTATTTTTAAAGTTTCTTTAGTTGTTAAATCGTTTTTTTTTTCTGTTTTTTTTTCGATGATCAAAATATATGCTATGGGGTGTTTTTTTTTTTCAGAAATGTCAGAGCGCATCATTGATGAAGAGCATTCTCTTCTGGATTTACCTCATGGGTTACCCACGTTTTCATCTGTTGAAGCTGCAAGACTTGATCAAAAGAAAAATGAACCATACAAATCTGGGCATGACATCTTTTTGTAACTGTAAGATTACAATTATGTATTTTTAGCCCTTCACTTTTTTTTGTTTCTCGTAATAGAGAGTAGAGTGGAGAAGCAGGGTCAATAAGTTATTATCTTTATATATTTTCTTCATGGGGTATGAATTTTGTCTTTACATTTTTGCAAACAAGTTTTTATATTGGTGGTTTATTTTATGATATTATTTTACACTTTTGTAATGTATTGCTTTGCTTTGAATGACACCATGTGTGATTGTTAAACATTATAAAACCTAGATGTGTTTCAATATGATTTTCCTAGCATTTTTTATGCTAATGTCAGACTCCAAAAGTTTGAGAGTTTTTGTTTGTCATTGCTCTCGTAAGAATTACTTTTATCATAATACTAATAGAAAGCAATAATCATTGAACCCTTAAGACTATCTATAAAAGCAGGACGTATATTTGCTTTTATTACTTACATTTTTTTCCCTCTAATACTAGGTTTTGTACACACTTTTATACATGAAATGATATACTTTATAACAAAGCACTTTGCGACTCTTTTACCACTTGTCTTACAAAATGTAATTAAATTGCTATCATTAGAAAAATTATACATGTAACATGTTGAACCTTTTCCTCCTGTGATGTTGATCTGATAATGGATTGGTGTGTCTGCACACTATACCTTATACACATCTTCTACAAGATTGATTTATCTCTATACGTCTAATGCTAATTTTGCTTGAATTATGATAAATGGAAAAAATGTGGCGAATGATTTGTTGAGTGTAAAATTGTACTGTAGTATTTTTACAAAAACTATTTAATCTGTTGCACATTGAATATTGTTCGTGTACTGGTGAAATGGTGGTTTATATTACCCTGTTGTCTAGCAATTCTTATACTTTAGAACTTCCCCACAGTCACAGCGTTATGACCTTTTCTTCCCTGTATTTTTCTCCTCCGCTACTCTAATTGTTTTTTTAGTTTATATTCTAAAGGCACACAAACAAAAGAATACAATACATTATATATTGTTGTTGTTTTAATTTATTATCATGAATTAACATAATCCTCAACTTATAGAAAAGTATTACACTGTTTGATTTATTGTTTTATGAACATTTGGTTTTAACTATGGTCCAGACTTTTTCAGTTTCTAGTGCTATGCCTGGTAATTCTGCAAAGCCGGCATCATGTAACATTTACCTTCATTTCTTCAAGCAATTTTACAATGGCTGCTATTGCTAAGTCTTATGTGGCTTTTGTCTGTAAAGTGCGTGGGGAAGTTAAGATACGAACAATCTTGCAACTCTTTAAGATGGGGATCTTCATGGCTATCTATAAAATCTGAACAATATTGCTAAAAGGGAATGTTATGCCAGAGTCTTCAGATGAAAAAAAATCTAAACAAAGTCCTAGATCCAGCTGTAGTTTGAAATGTCATTAACTTTGATGTAGTTGTACATATTTAAAATAAATTGAACTCTCAACTTGTCTCACTCATCATGTTGTGTTCATTTTCTGACTCTGAGAGATGTCTTGTTGAGTTCCCAATTTGTAGTATTTTTGTGCACAGAATTTACAGATTAAATAAAATTGTCCAAGAGTAAGAAACACAAACCTTTCAAAGCTTGGATTGAGACTAGTAAATCAGCCCAAATAAAATGATAGCATCAGCCATCCCTCAATGGAGTAACAAAAGAAGAAAAAATATTATCTTTGGTAGATCAAGCAAAGATCTCTCTAGGTTCTCGTTATGACAACATGACCCCAGTTCGGGAATGCCTCTTATGTTACCGAGTGAGAGAAGGGTGATCATTTTGGGGGACAGAAGGCTGATTTCTGTACTCCTGCGCAAGAGATACCTTTTTTACTCTCCAATATTACGCCAACCACAAAATCATTCGAAAATCTTGAATCAGCATTAAGTACAGTTTTAATTTACTTTGGTATATGCTTTATCATAGTCAATTGATATTTTATACTTAGGAGTAAAGAGCTGATTATATAGAAAACTATCATCTTTGCATGACCTACGAGAATTTCAAGTCAGGTTTAGACTGCCTATGTCAAGCAAAGTCACTAGCTGAATAGTTCTCTTTTAGTTTACCAATCAGTTAATTTTTGCTCAATAGACAATTTTCCTTAAAATCATTAAAAAAGATATTATTTGATTTTGCAAGCATGTACCATTATTAATTTGAGCATACAAAAAACAGCCTTAAAACTTGCCAATTTTTAGAGTTTTTTTTAGCAAATTATGAGTTAATTGGAAGATTCTGAAAAATAAATAACACATCAAATTATTTTTGTAAAAAAAAAACATTATTTACAAAAAAAGTGTTTAGTTTTTTCTTAAAACCTTCTTACTTTCAATTTGGTGTATTGGATATGGTAAAGAATTCTACGTTTTTGGACCAATGAACGAAAAGGAAATGTTCACCAAAGGAATTATAACATTCCCTGTGAAAAATCAAATATTTCAAATTTTAAGATGAACAAAGCCCTGATCTACCAGGTCGAAAGAATTTGAATAAATCTTGTAAAAATGTTGGCGCAAGCACATTCACGCCACCAAAAGTTAGGATAGCAATTTTATATTTTATTATAATTTTGAACAGGTTGCCAATGCAAGTTCTGTAAAACTGGCTCGATGTGTTCATACTTTTTACAGCGCTCAACTTGTCCATTCATATCTGTGTAAAAATTAGACTGAAAATTCGCCAATTACTTTCTACAATATACGTAGATAAAAGGATCTCTTTTTGCAGTTTTGTATAATAGTACTTTGTTGGAAATTTTAGGATAAAGGATTTTTATAACTTTCTGTGATTGTGTCTAATGAAATGTGCATAGTGTGTCATTTTTAAAAATAAATTTGTTGACACTATGACAGTTAAAAATGTTTATTGACAATTTTCATTTTTATGTTTTATTTTTGTTTTTTACCCAAAAATATGGCCGATTATTTTTCAGCCCATAAAAATAAACCACAGACGGCGATATTGATTATGCTCATTTGAGATAAATCACTAATAAGTACATTGTAGCGCAGACTGCGATATTGATTCTACTCTTATGAGATCAGATCATAAATCATTAATTAGTACATTGTAGCGCAAACTATCAACAAAAATGATATCATTCAGATTTGCAGATTAAGCATACAAAGTTGTGTAGCCATAAAATTAGCTAGCCAAATAATGTCTTGTCAACCGCTTGGCATACTTTTACATGTACTACTAAGTTTTATGAAAAACCAATATAAAATACAATAACAACACTATGGTCTGTGAAATTCTAAATTGATAAGTACTCTTTTTCCCAGGACCATTCTGATATGCCTTACAATAGATGTCAATTTAAATAGTTAACTAAGTACACACTGCCAGGTGATAGTCTTGACCCTTATCCAGAAATTTGGATACAAGCTATAAATCTTTGAGGGAAAATAATACTTTAAGTAAAACAATTTTACAAGTTTTTTTTGTTTTTCCTTTTTACAACTTCAAAAAAGGTTTATGAAGAAAAAAAAAGGTCTAATCTAAAATTAAATAGGTTGTCAAAATTATTTTTTCATATCTTTGAAATTGAAGCTTATTCTTGGGTATACAAATAATGTGGCATGTAATTTTTCTGAAACTAACACATTAGTAGAGAGTTGTGCAATCCAAGCAACTACCCCATCTTCAGTGGATTGTCAGGTTCACCCTCGTTTAGTATGAGCTTGTGTGAATTTTGTTTACTTTCAATTTCATCCTCTTTTTAGTACTTATTCCATTTTTCCTTTTACTCAAGGCATTTTTTAATGTCCATTTATTTTTGTGGAACTGGAAGAATATGTTATAGTTATAAAATACATGAACAATTGTGCAAACCATGTCCACTCCAAGGCATCATTTCTCAATTTTTCACTTTACAGACACTTTAGTATTTAATTTGGATACATCAAACTTAATGTCCCCAATTCTGAATAAATTCTTCTGTAATTTAAAAACAAGTACATTTAGAGTAGACTCATTGAGGTAGATTTTTTTTTAGATCAGAATAAGCCATTTATGTATTTGTACATAGATATTAAAACATTAAATTTGTCAGACTGCTACTCTTTCCCAAAAGAGATTAAGACATCCTATTTTGAATGCTGTAAAATTATCAAAATCAATGAGAACATCTTTGCTTGGTTATAGAGCATATACTATAGAGTGATAGTGTTTTACCTCAACTATCTGTGTAAAGAGGATAATTTTACCAAAAACAACTCAGTCAGTATGACTACTTTTCATTTTTTGACGGAATTTAACAAGTTAAAAGGTCTAGCATGTTACTGTTACTGTGTTAGCTACCTACAAACAGATAATATTCATACAAAATTTAAATATTGCAATACTAACCCTCACATAGAGGCCATGTGCCACTACTTCGCATCATTTATACTAGGCCAGGGCCTCTTAAGAATCTATATATAAAAAATGTAGTGCTCATTGTGTGCTCCCCGCATATTCAGACAGACTCAATCACTTGAAAATTACAAAACATTTTTTTATGAATCACTATACATCAGATTAGTGACATGCTGACCACCACTTTTTAAAAAGCAATGTTTTATTAGACCTTTGATATTATATAAAAAATTCAATGTACCCCTCCCGCAAAGAGACTACTTTTCATTTTTTGACGGAATTTAACAAGTTAAAAGGTCTAGCATGTTACTGTTACTGTGTTAGCTACCTACAAACAGATAATATTCATACAAAATTTAAATATTGCAATACTAACCCTCACATAGAGGCCATGTGCCACTACTTCGCATCATTTATACTAGGCCAGGGCCTCTTAAGAATCTATATATAAAAAATGTAGTGCTCATTGTGTGCTCCCCGCCTCTCCACAGACTTAATTTAATCACTTAAAAATTACAAAACATTTTTTTATGAGTTATAACATATAGATCAGATTAGAGACATGCTGGCCACCACTTTTAAAAAAAGCGAAAACGGACATAGATCTAGATCTTCACATCGTAGACCTAGCTTTAGATTTGCTACACCACCACAAGAAGCAGATAGACCCACATGGATAAGATCAAATCACCACTACCATTTCCACCTCACATCAGCCAGGCAGCTTCTACGCTTACACCACACACTGGTCCAGACCATGAAAATATCAATATTGTTGCCCACAATATGAGGGAGAATGAAAAATGCATGCCAATATTGTAACGCAAAATAATGTCCCAGAGAAACATCCATGCCGTGCCAATGGTCAAGTAAATTTACCACTCTGGCAAACTTAACCGGAACCTTTTCACCAGGTGTTTGTGGTGGATACTGCAGAATCTAGACATTTTCGAAATGACATGCATAGTTACAATTCAACTTTCGCATCCACATCACTTGGTGCAAATGAGGACATGTTTCCGACAGGGGTATACTGTTTTAGAGTAAGTGGCACTATTTGTCATAGAATTGGTATTGATTTAAACTTTTAATCCCGCAAATTCGCAGGCCTTCAACTATTTTCATTTAACAAAAAATAATTATAACTTGAAGCGATGGAAAACAAATTTTAAATTCCAAATGTAAGAAAAACTATATCCATAACATCCCCACTCCCCCTAAAAGGAAAACAAAAAATACTTGCACACGACTCTCAGACAACTAAAAAAAATGGTTCCAATTCAACATATATTTGATTGATAGATTAGTTTTATTTTAAAACGCCCACCCACAAATGAAAATGTACATATTAATATTTCACCTAAGAACTCATGTGACATGCCTATACTTAATTCACTATCAGATTCAGAATTTAATAAATAAAACATTGCTATGCCATAAATATACAATTGCCTTTGATTAATTTTTCTCAGTTAAAACAAATCTTAAGCTCCAATATAATGATATATTTTATTCACATAAGCTATGAAAGATCAAAACAATGACAATTAAAACTGATTTCTTGATTTTCTTTATGATGCCCTTAACCAGAACAGGTAATGAAACAATCCCCCAAATTCACTGTATGAAATTTTTTAGATTAATAAATAAGAAGTGAATAGGTAACCGCTTATCAAAAGCAGTATTGATGTACAAGTAAAGAATGCCTGTGTTCTTGACGACTACTCCTGGCCTGCCCACTGGTTCTGAAAAGATAGAAGGGCGAAACAAAATTAAATCTAATATTGTGGCAAGAGGCAAAACAGTATTATTCTTTGCTCTCACAAAGCAGTTCTAATGTTTTTGAATGGTGTTTAATGTTGCAACTTTCAACACACTTGTAAAAAGACACATTTTTGTAAGACTTAAGAATAGATACAGGGTTCAAGTTCCTTAAGTAGTAATTATTTATTCATCCAATTTCCATTCATAATCTGACACACCCATAATGCAACCACTACTATTTTACCAGACTCTGAGAAAGCTGGGAGAACGACCTGTCATCGCATTGGCGACAGAGTTCAAAAAATAATTTTACACCTCCCTCCCTTAGACACCGGTGGTGGCTAGCTGTGTCTGAGCAAGCTTTACTACTGCAGGGGGTGGCAGCACGAACCTTAAACGGATGATCACTCAGTATGCACACATACACATCCGCACCCAATCAATTTTTGCATGTCGAGCATGCTCGTTTACGACCTCTCTACTAATTTGACACGAATGTAACCTGCACAGGTGTACTGAGCCACATCCCAGTTTTTCATAGCTCTGTATTCACCGAAGTTTCTGGAAATCTCAACCACTACTCGAGCCCACTACTTCGTTCCCGAGGTTTTATCACTTCATTAGGCCCAAGATCCTTTTATAGGCTTTGTTTATTTAAGGAGAAAAAATGTCCCTAAGATAAACTTCATTACGGCTGAGGTTTCGTTGAGTCTGATGTTGCTATATGTAAGGTCCACTGTATAACCATATGTACTAGGCAGTTCATTCTAAATATAGCTCATGGGTAACAACTAAATGATGATTATTTTCATGAGCATCTGGGATAAGTCACTTTAAACAATATGTTAACATATGTCACAACAATTTTGCATAGCAAAAGGCAGAGGAGAGGTTTATAATGTTCTGCTTGATCTTACTTCAAGGAAAGAAGAAAAGAAATAACAACAGCATTATGACACTTCCAACATAAACCAAGCGAATAGCTGTATGCTTTGTTTTAAATATAAATGGCTGTAAATTAATGTAGAGAATTTACGTACATCTTGACCACCACGGTTTCCAAGTTTCTTTTCAATGTTCAGAGCCAACATCTGTGACTTAAAGGAGAGGTTTTTAGTTTTTTCTATAACTTGCTGGTATGGTGAAACTGCTTGTGTGCCCATCACAACATGACCCTGCATGAAGCAAAACAAAAGTGGAACCGTTGTAGTAGGAATATATTAATCACAATGTCTTTGGCATATACAATATTATGCAAGTTGAAAACAAAACAAAATAAATAAATAAAAAGATGCAAATGAAGTTTGTAAAATATAAAAATTACCACAATTAAAGATTTAGATATTTTTCTAAAATTCTATGATTTTGCAAGTTTAAATATTTTTCCGGAAATCTTTTACTTCAGCTTTCTTTGCTTGGATTGTAAAGTGCTCAACTGACAGGCCTTTATTACATTAGTAGAACTATAGCACCTAGATAAAGCAAAATTAAAGCTGTTTTTAAGGTTTCATCTCATCTGCAACCTTGTACTTTAAATGTTTCTGCTTTATAAAACTCACTGACTGATTTGGTAGCATGTCTGAACATGGCAAAGGGATAAAAAAAAAGAAGAAAAAAAAGGCGTAAGTGGAAAAGGATAAGAAAGATACACACCAGTTTTGAGTCAATCTTTGCATCCAAACGAGCATTGCGAATTAGGTTCACAATCCATTTCTCAGCATCATCAGGACTCATGTTCAATTTCTCTGCCAGCATGCTGTAAGAAAAAAAAAACATTAGAGAGCGGCTTAAAATCAGAATGTTGTGTTTTAGACAATATAAAGACCAATAAAAATAATAATTAGAAAAAAAATCAAAATTGGATAAGCACTGGTATAAAAACAGTTTTAGTAAAAAAATATACTTTTGAAAATCATTGCGAGATCACCAAGAAATTCCAAGACTGCCAGAGGAATAGCCTGTTGGCTATTTGTCCGGTTACCAGATAAATAGCCACCTCCTTTTTTTGTAGCCTTTGAATTGTAGTTTGTCGTCAGCTTAGTTAACAAGCGTAAATAATTGTTTTTGGTTTATTACATTGATATTTAAACCAAAAATATACCAATACCAACATCACAAATTAAATTACTTGATGCTAATGCACTCATGAATGCGACAAAAGGTCTCAAATATGAGCAGCCGCGCATTCTCGATGAAGTCCTCCAGGCAAGCTACCAAGAAGAAATCATTAAACAGGACCTGCCAAAAAACAAAAAAAGAGAGAAAAAGACAATTAGGAAACCCTTGATTTTCAACGACTTCAGGGAGATAATTATGCACAACATGTACATGTAAATATCAAACCAGATGGCTACAAAGTAAAATTAAAAAGTCTAAGAGTGTCATTATTTGCATCAGATAAGAATATTTACCTAAATTTTAAACCAATGTAGATTATATGAAATATCATATGTGCCAGCCTAGGAAAAGCATGGTATTGTAGCAAATCTTGGTTCTGAGATATTTTAAGCTTAAACTCACAGCCCAAATTAGTGAAAATATTGACCTCAGGTCACTAATAAGAGTTCTTGAGTCCTCAAATCCTTTGACGTTTTAAGAAGTTTTTCTGAAGAGATGAGCATTGAAAGGTAACTCTAAATATTTTATTGTAATATTTTTTAAAGGTCTATATAGTCTGAAATTAATTCAGTTTAATCCAAACAAGTATCTATTTATAGAGTATGTTTGGACAGATGGCATAGCCTTATTATGTGAGTTATAGGGTATTATATACCAAACTAACGGAAATTATGCCCTGAAGATCATGAGAATCAGTGCCCACGAAGACAACTAGTTGCAGACGATTGCGCAGGCTGTAAACACAGGCATATACGATATTTTTACCATGCCAGAAATATTTTGGTTTTTGACACTACTAATTTGCATGCATTCTCTCCAGAATTTTAGATCTTTCCAATTTAAATCATCTATTTTTAACAAATCATTTTTTGAATTAAAACACAGGAAAAAAAAACAACTCATTCTTATTGTTCCAATTACAATAAACAACATAAAATCACACAAATGTGTTGAAAAAAAAACAAAAAAACTAGCATTTTCTAAGCTTGTACTGTTTCACTTCTTGTATCTAACAGATACATAAATCAGGGATCACAGTGAAAAAATTTTCCAACCCCTGAACATTGCCGTATAATTTGAACGGATTTACGACAGCTCATCAAATTGTCGGTTCTGTAAACCCAAACCAATGCTTT